>VZTM01015215.1:76533-136833 GCA_013400555.1 Jacana jacana | reverse complement strand
CCAGCCCCTCGGCGGCGGGCAGACCGCAGCTCGCTCCCTCCCATCGGGCCTCGGCGGCGCGGCCTCGGGTACCCCCGGCGCTGATCGCGGCCCGGTGCAGCGCTGGCGTGTGACCTGGGAGCGTGGGACAGCTACAGGTGTGACGGCGAAGTTAGTTGGCGGTATCTGTCCCTTGAAGTGCCATTTACCCGGTGTGTGTGCAGCTGGTGGGACCCGAAGGGCAAAACTGGCCTAAACACCTGCGCTGGTGCTGATGCTGTAAGAGAGTCTGTGTGGGTCAGCTGCTGCTGTGCTGTCTGCTGTAAAAGCACAGGGCTGGAGGTGCTCTTTGTGCCAGGAGGCTGGTGGCCTAATCCTATGGCAGGAGGTGATGGGACAGGCAGGGGACACAGGTACCTTAGGGACGTGACTGGCCTACACAGCAGCGGTACACCGGGCACTGCATCCACCTCTTGCTGGGTTTGTTCCTTCGGTCATCCTGGAGAAGAACACTATGAGATGGAGAGGAAGGGCTTATTTGAAGGAGGATAGAGAAATAGCTTTGCTATGGTTAGCAGGGGGACGTGAGTTAGCATCAGGACATCACGGGAGAAAGCGTGAGAAGCCTCGCTTGTCTGGCAGCCTAGGAGATGGTCTGTATAGGCTAACACGGACAGGTCTGAATTATGAGAGCTACTTTTTCAAAACTGGCATAGAAATGGTAATGAGGTGGGTGCCTTCAAAGGCAATATAAACAGCTTGCTTTTTGCATGATGGCAAAGAGAAGGCAGAGTATAGAAATGGGTGATTTGGATAGAGACATGCGTGAGGGAAATGATCTTTGTAGCATATTTTAGATGCCACTAAAGGGGAAATGTATATTAAAATTGGTGAATTTAGAGGTAACACAAATGCTTTTACTGAGGGAGAATGTCACTAATTTCTCAAATAAGATCAACAATCAGCCAGAACCTTCGATCTGACACACTCCAAACTCTGTGTATGTGCATGTGAGAGGCAGAGAGGGACTTGAAAGTTCAAAGCAAATCCTACTGATGTGGGGTTTTTTGATCCAAGTTTGCATCTCCATTTACACTCTCTTTTGATTTAGACACAACTAAAAATGTAAAAGAGCTTGCCCCAGACACCTAAAAAGAATCTCCTGGGCAACTCTTGCAAATTTGAAGTCTAAAATCAGGACTAGATTTGGCTGTGGCAAAGTCCTAACGTAAAAGAAAACACTGCAATAAATCTAACCCAGACCTAGAAAAGACCTCTCTTCCCCCCACCCCGCCTCAATACTTGTGTGTTTTGTACTTAGATTTGCACCAGGATGTTCTCCTCTCACAGCTACGTACTGCAAAGTTGTTCACATACCTCACTGAAGGAAGCAGAATATACATGTAAGTGCTGGCACATTTCCCTCCTTTCCAGTTGTACTTTCAGAGTCTGGGCAGTAACTGGTATCAGTTCCTGTATTTTGAAATGAAAGCATGCTAAGAAGGGACATTGGCAGAAGCCTTCGTCATCCGGCCTCATCAGTTTTCACTGTTTACAACAGCAATAAATGTGCTCTAAAGGGGCCATAGTCCTCTTGATGTCAGAGGAATATATATACAGGAGAGGAAGAGCAGCCTAAATTTAGCTAGCAAAAAGGAGACATCTGCAGCAGTTAGGTTGGTTTTGCTGACTGACAAAAATGTATTATTACAAAGCAAAAACCTCCCTTTTTTGCAATTAAAGGAACCACCATAAAGAAACTACTTTTTTATAATCATGTTTGGATTTGATGTTTCCAAGGCTTTTTAAAATTTATTTTAAATAAGAGATAATAGTATTAAGTATGGTCATTGTGCTGGGGATAGAGAAATAATCCCATCTATAACACCCTGAGAGAGCATTTCTCACTTGTTACTAATGCTCCAGGAAAAAAAAAAAAAAGAAAGATAAGAAGAAAACATCAAAGAGGGTCAGGATGACGGATCAGCGAGCCAGGAAGCAATTAGGTGAGCCTTATTGTACCTCAGAGAGCGGTGTTGGTTGCTGGCACTTCTGTTTCAGTTCAAGGAGTGTATTTGTTGATTCAAAGTGGTTGAACCAGAAAGCGCCGTTTTAAACTTCAGCATCTAAAGTGGTTTTGAAAACCCAGTGAATATTGAAAATACCTTATGAATGGGAAATGGTATTTTTACTAGCACATGGCCATAGGAGTCAGTATTGCAAAACTGTCCTGTATTACACATCATCTTTTTCAGGCTCCAGCTTTGAGGAAATTGTGTAGTTCCCTTGGAGGAGTGAAAAACTGCACATGAAGCGGAGCATCTTTTGTGTAAGCAGTATCATTTAAATCAAACCGCAATGAGCAGCATCCAGAAAGGCTGGTACTCAAATTGTGAGTGGTGTTGTCAGCACACAAGTCAGCATTATGCTTTGCTAAACACCTCCTGGCTGTGCTCCAGGATGTACAGGAACAATTATACGAAGCAGCAGCCTGTGGCAGCTGTAGCTCTCTTGGCCCCAGAAGCAGCTGAGGATCTGACCCACAGCCCCTTCTCCCTGCCTGAAGATCTCACCTTTAAAATCCCTTTGTGAGCGCTTGCAGCAGCCTGTGTGGGACACTGGCTGGGACAGTACCTCTGGCAAGGGCGGACAGCTGCAACACGTGTGGCGCTCTGCCTGTTCAAGGAGATGGTGCTTAGGGGGAACACGCAATACGGGAGCTGGCAGGCTTTGGCAGCGAGGAGATCAGCGCAGCACCAGCATCTTGCCCAGATGTGGAAGAACTTCCATAACAGCCACCTGATTCCAGCCCGTGCCTTGTGTGCACATGGGGAAAAAGCAAGCCCTGTGCGAGAGACTGATAAACCCAGTTTACAAACCCTTAGCCAAACAGACGCTGCTTTGCCATTTTGAGAAACTATGCCAGAGCTTGTTGGAAACTGCCTGCTCTGAAAGCGACCACCGTAGTGACCCCTGTCAGGGGTTTGTACCTGATCACACTCCGATGCTCAAGACAGACCAGGTACCACTTTGAAAACAGCTCTTCATGGTCTAGGAATGTCACCTGTGCAGCTGGCACCCCATGGCAGGGGACAGGAATGCTTTCAGGCTCTTGTATCTTGCAGCAGTCATTCTTGGGCGGCATGCAACTTGACGTGGAGGGGTCTCACTTCATGCCAGCTACCTGGTGGATCACTTAGGTCCCACTGGAAGCAGATAAGAGCCACACAGACTGGTCAACATGGCAATACAAGTAAATGTGTTGCACCTGGCGCCTCACACAGTAACTGGAGAGTTATATTGAGCTCAGAACAGGTGACTTCAAGAAACATTCACTAGACCCACACACAACACGCTGATCAACACAGCAACAACCATTTGAAAACCAAGACAAAGACAAAAAGGGCAGCAGACATCACCGCATGGCAGGAGTTTGCTGTTATCGGTATGGCCCAGAAAATACAATAGTAATGAGCTCTGAAAAGCTCCATTACAGCAGAAGGTGGGGGAGATAACAAATACTGGTGCACGTAGTCATCTTCATTTCAGGTTGGACAGCAGAGTATAAGGTAGCAAATTGCTAGAATCAATAATATTAACTTTAGCCAAAAGAATTGTTGCCTGTTGAAGACCAATGAGTAAAACTCAAGAGTTTTTTATATTGGGTTTACTAATAAAAGGAAATACAAGAGCAATAAAACGGATCCTTTCTATCTTATGTTTGTCATCTGTTTAATGCCCAACGTATAGTATATAGTACAGCAGTCAGCATACAGCACATAGAGCAGATGATTTCCCTTTTTCATACAGAACTGGAAGTTGTTACTCATACAAGGATCTCTGACAGCTGCAGAAAAGCGTTCAATTCACAGCTAACTAGAGAAGCAGTGAAACTAGTGATGCCTCATTTCCCCCGGTTCATAAGGAGTGAAGCCTG
The DNA here is from genome assembly GCA_013400555.1 of Jacana jacana. Lineage (NCBI taxonomy): Eukaryota > Metazoa > Chordata > Aves > Charadriiformes > Jacanidae > Jacana > Jacana jacana. The sequence goes on along the minus strand of VZTM01015215.1, from coordinate 132,917 downwards.
AGTGAAGTTAGCTTGTTCATTATGCCTCCACTCATCTGGACTCTCTGATGTCTGATAAGATTGGATCACATGCCACAGCCCCACCTTCCAGGAGCAGTCTTTTCAGGAGAGTGCCTTTTCTTTATTAGTTGTAATTTTGTGGGCTATAAAAGATGCAAACAACTTCTGATAGAGCCATACTCTTTGAAAGCAGGCATGGCATGGTGGCAGGTGTCTTTTTTAGGCAAAAGCTATTACATACAGCTAATTTTCATGAGGCTACTAAAGATTAAAGCTACTCTTTTCATTGTATTGTGCAGTTACCGTGTCACACCATCCAGTGAGTCACGTGCCTGTTAACAGTCAAAATACCTGCTCACTCTTTTCTATCTTCATTCTTGTGGGTAAGATAAGTTGCTGCCTATCACACACAGAAGGATCCAATCTTACTGCAGTTGTTAAAATGAAACTTTTATTAAAAATCACAGTTTAGCTTATTTAATTAAGCCTACTCAATAGAATTCTTATGGGATCATTTTGCACATCTCTATTTGATTTTAATCTTTCTTATACAGAGAAGACTGTTTCCTCAGTAATTCCCCAGTAATACAGCTTCATATTTTTAATTTGTGAGCTCTATATCCAGTGTTTGTCCTCATAAATGAAACCTCTCTTAGGTTAATTTGATCCCAATCAGAATACAAGGGTGTCTTTATTCTTAGTGCTGGAGAATCCAGCTGAGTACAACCAGTAGATGAACATGTTCCTGTTTACAGAAGAGAAAACAAGAACTGGTCTTTTTTTTAATTAAAAAAAAAATATTCTTTTTTTCCCCCATCATTGTGCAGTTTGTGTGCTCTGAAGTTGTTTGAGCTTTTGTTCAATCAGGGAGCGTAAGCTGTGTGCATCAAGTCATCTCATCTTTCTTTGCTCTTGTAACAAGGTGTGTCTGTTCAGTTTGAGACAGCTTGCTATCCTACAAAAGAGTGAGGTTTGGTATTCCAGCCATCAGGAACTAGGGCATTATAGGAAATTGTGTGACTTCTATTTCATATTTTGAATGTTTTATTTAAATGTACTTGCCTAATGTATAGAGTAGCATAATTAGAATGTCTATAAACAAGGTTTGGTGCCTGGCTGCTAATGGCCCAGCACCCTCTGGAAGGTGCAAAACATCAAAACCAAAAGCATACAAACCCATATTAACGGTATCCATTAACAGTTTCTGCCACTACGACACGCATCAACCTCGATCATCTTCCTCCACACTTTCTATAATCAGGGCTGTGTTATATAATAACAGCTTAACAGCTTCTTCGTTGACTTCCCGATGGAAAGATAAACGTCATTATATAACCTGCCTGTTTTAACTTTCCCGGTCAAATTAAGCAGAGAAGTTGGTGAATTCTACAGAATGAGTTTGCCTGCGTGAAATGCTGACCCGAGAAGTAAAGCCTCGAAGAGCAGGTTAGAAGCTCTTCAGTGGAGTTTCCCCGTGAGGAGCTGCAGCCGCTGCTTTGGGGTTTGCTGGCAGGTGTGTTTAGAAAGTCGATTCGGGAATTTTTTTCTGTGATCAAGTGCTACCCAATTAAAACAAAAACTAGCCAAAATAAAGTTAACTCTTTAAGTCATAAGAGCATATAACAAATTCTCCCCCAAAAAGCAAGGTTCTCTAATTCAGACAAAACATAAGAAAGTGCTATTAAACCTCACTGTCTCAACCCAGGCACAGGCTATCCAGAGTGGCACCTTCTCCCAGAAAAGACAGAAGCCACTTTTGCTCTAGTGCTTTTTCCTTCTTTCTGGACTTTTAAGTCTAGAGCATCCCTTGAATCAGAGCTGCTGCCGTGGCTCTGTTTATACTGTGCTAATTTTCAGGCTGCTGCTCCCTGGAGGATCTACCTCAGCCAGATCCTTGCGTTGTCCCAGTGTTGGCTCAGACATCTGTACAAGCCCAGCCACCCCTGGGGTACAGGACATGGTGTGCCTGAACCACGCAGTCCCGTAGCACACAGCAAAATGACATCACCGCATATCACAGCAAAATACCTTTGTTTTCCCAACCCAAACAATGGAGTGTTTGTAGCAGAGAGCATGGGGTTGTGCCCAGCCCTACGCCCCTTACACAAGGGTGAGATCTACTTACATCTGCTGCCACCACGTTGTCCATCACACGCATCTGAGGAAAAAGGCGGTCTTTGTATTTTGGGATTATAGGCACACGTAGCTAGACTAGGTGAGTGGGAAAACTAAAAAGGGAGCTTGCCAGTGGATCTTTATAGGAATCAAAATCATACTTGTCAGAAAGTACCTTCATTTATAAAAGCTAAGAATCAGTCTCCAAATGAAGAGTTTTCTTGCAAGGTATTAAGATACTCTGGCACCAAACACTGAGTGCTCCTGAACACTGCAGCAGCACCCTGAGCTCAACTGCTTTAAAATTCCCTCTTCCTATGCTAACCCTACCTTTTCAGCTCACCAGATCATTGGAGAAATAGATATTTGAAAGTTGTTAACGAGCACAGACAGCAGACTGCTGGTTTGCCCTTCACAAATGGTAGCTCCATCTGTAGCATTCTGCCTGCCACTCGCTACAGGCTATGCTACAGGTACCAAACCACAAGCTTCCCTCCTGTCCCTCCTCACTCCCTGCTGCTTGAGCTTGTACAAGTTTTCTGCCTTTGCAGAAAGATCAGTTGAGAGGAGTTACTGGAACCAGCATGCTCAGCTGGCCCTCAGGGCTACCACTGGTGGTGAGTTGGTAATTGAATTAGCAGGCACACCTTCCCTTTAATGGCTTTTCTTCCTCCTTGTTTGTGTAGAAGTTTGGGGAGGATAAAGGTGAGTATGTTCCACAGCTATGTGAAGGAAAAGAGCAGTGCTGGGAAGGAATGCAGTTAGAGAATTCAAGAAAAGTGTTGGCTTCTTTGGAATTTTATTAATAGTTTACATTCTAGGAAGGAGAGGCTGACAATGACCGAAGCTGAGGAGTAAGCCCTCCAGTGTCCTGCTGAACAGCTGCAGAACTGGAGCAACTCTGGATGAGCAGTGAGGAAACCTGGAAAACTGTCCAATTACGTGAGGTTCTACTGATGAAGACAACAGAGGGACTGCAGAAATTGCCACAGTTCACGGGTCCCACCCTTCACCCCAGGTGAACTGAGCATTCTGCAGTGCCCACACAGCCTGTCAGTTATGTTTTTTGTATGTGTAAACATGCTCTGTTTTCAAGAGAAGACTTTGCAGAAAACCTTCATGTGGGTTTTGTAAGCCTTTAAATCCTGGTGGTACCACATCTACTGAATATAAAAAGAGGTTGTCATAGTCTGAAGGAACCTATTACTGACTCACGTGGAGATTCCAGTTTGTCCTTTCAGGAAATCCTCTATGTTAGATAGTTCATTTAAGGTTTGTAGCTTGCATGTCACTTGTCTTGCCCCAATTCCCTGATCAAATTCTATTATACTATTGCAAGTTGAGGTCAATGGAAATTTTAACAGTTCTGATGGTATGCTCCTGAGGAGCTTTTATTATACTCTCAGAATCAGAACTACGTCTGAACACGCTGACTTAAGCCTTTTGCTGTTGTTGGCAAAGGCTTGCACAGACAGCTAACTTCAGCTGGGTCCAAGGATCCAGTTATACACTCCAAAAAGCTACAGGGAAGCTGGCTGCAATAATCAAACACACACACTCAGAGGCAAGTTCTGTAAGGCTATTTACTACCCCTATTACAGTGCTTCTATTCCTTCCATTTGCTTTTTGTCCCTGAAATACGGCATTTCTGGAAGCATTCTATCAACCTTTCTTATTTTCAGATCTTCATTCGGGGCGGGGGGGGAAGTCTACTGACCGTGAAAGTGATATCACCAAAAAGTGATATCACCAGGGGCTGTACCACATTCTCAGATCTAGGCTATTGCAACAGCGGAGCGCATTGAGTAACTAGTTTGTCCGATACCAAGACTGACTCATAAGGACAAGGAAAGTCTGAAGACAGGTGTATGCTTGCAGTTCTGGTCCCATTTCCCTGATAATTCAGAAATGTGTCAGAAGAGAACATTAACTTGGTGGTGTGCAGGTCCCTCTTCTGGAATGGTTTACATTTATGTATTTGCTGAATGCTGAAAGTAGCAAATTTCCTTTTTTTATTCTTTTTGATTGCAGAGACCATGTGGACTAGGACTTAAAGGGAAACTATTTTCCATTTTCTTTCATCAGTAGATATTTTACACTCTGCAGAGAAAGACTTGTAGAAGCATGGGTTGACATGAAGAGCTACAGCAAAAAAAAAAAAAAAAGTAAAAAATGCTGTGAAGTTGAATAGTGTAGAGATCAAAGTCACACCAGGCAGGAGGAGGAGGCAAGAAATGCGGGTAGTCAACACAGGATGATGGTGACCCCTTACTGAGATGTGACCATGAAAGGGGAAGATGATTGATGTGGGCTTCAGGAGAGAGGTTTTCAGCAGGTAGGGTTATTCTAGGTTTTGTATCTCTGTACAAAATGCTAGTGAGACTTCACTGAGAGTGATATATAACCAGGACCATCTGTGTTTAACAAAGGTGAATTCATATAATAGGAAGGCAGAGAAGGGCTTCTGGGATGATGATGAGTGGAGTGCCTCAGAGGATACTCTCAGGTCAGCAGGGCTATTGAGGGAAAAGAACAAGGTCCCCCCAGAAAGCTTCCAGGGATAAGAGCAGTGAGATCTGGGGCTGCTTTCTAATTAGAAGAGCACAGACAAGTCACTGAGGTGGTTTCATGGTGGGAATTGATGAAGCTCTATATAGAGGGGAAAGAGCATACAAAGATGTAGATTTTGGGTTTGTTCCAGTAAATTGTCTCTCACACACAGTTTCTCTTGTGCCGTCACTCTTGGCATTTCTGGGCCCTCTGATCTGGACAGTGGTGTAAGGTAAAACAGCTTCAAGATAACAAGCTGCTGAAAACCTGGAGTCCTGAGAACTATTCTGATAGCTGAGGACATCTCCAGCATGGTAAAATGCTAGATGTGCTCTACTGTAAGGTGAACGTGGAGGGGACAGACTAAAATATCTGCTAGTTTGGGGTTCGTTTGGGTTTTTTCTACTGCTTTATGTTTAATCATACCAAGGAAGGGACAAAAATCAGCTAGTGAGGAAGAGCGGTGTTCCTCTCATCAAAGCTGCACTGAATGTGTTGTTTTTCTGCTGTAGGATTGCAGTGAGCTCTCCAGCCTGTGCACTGAGAGTAGAGTTGAGAGGAGAGCTCAGTCCACCATCGTTGGCCTGGATTCAAGGACTCGCACTTACTTTCCTACCTAGTTTCCTAATCAGAAACAGCTCAGTATTCTCATAGATCTCCTGGCATCATGCAGATATAGGGTATGCCTCACATTTCAGAAACTCACTAAGGATTTACTCAATTATTAATTAAAATCTCATTTGATTATGATTCTATCACATGCTGAAGGAGCCATGCGGTTTCATTGCCAACAGTTAATTTAGACTCTCTGAAGATGTTCCGTCATTTGAAACAGAACCAGCAGTCCAAAGAAAGAAAGCTATATCATTATTTATGGCATTATGTTACAATTCAGATGGGATTAACTAACTCTGTTTAACAATATAATATGATGAAACGTGCTGGCTGTGTTAATTATTGTTTGTTAAGGCTATTTATGCAGGGCACATCTTCAGTATAGTTCCAGTGAGTTTCTGCTGCATCTCTGCAGATTTAGTTTTTATCTCCTTTGGCTTAATGTAACTAAAAATGATAATGTTGTGGGTAGTCCATGCGCAGTGAGCCACATGCTCATATTTATATCAGAAACGGCTCATACCTTTAAGGAATTAGCAACTAAAGTGTGCTAATTTCTGTCTGTGGCTGGAATCAGCTGCTAAATACACATTGTGTCTGCTTTTTATATAAGCTCACAGAACTGCCAGCATCAAAGGGACATTGCATGAGAACAAAGATGCCCCCCTCAGATCTCACTTGCTTGATTCCTCATGTGGACTTCATTTGAGTTTCTGCAGAGAGTCAGGGAGCAATTGATTCTGCTTCTGCCCTACTCCACACTGCCCAACTTCCATGGGCTCTCCGTGCTGGGCCACACATCCTGCTGGCCACAGTCGTACCAGCGAGGGTATGCTGGTAGGTTGACCGAAGGATGCTCAGTCCCTGCTAAGTCATGGTACTTCAAAAACATCACACCCATGCAGTCAGTGCTAGTAAGTAAACTATGTGGTCTAGTCCCAGCAAACTTAAATTCCACACAATGTGAACACTTGCTGCTTTTAATAATTTTTGCAGCAAGTTATTTCTGTAAATTCTTTGAAAGGGAAGCACTTTTGAAAACGTAGAAAACATATAAAACTCCTTGAAATATCCTGTGGATTTTAACAGCCACGCAGTCTCTTAGAGACCTTACCTGGAGCTTCTCAGGGACCACCAGAAGGCTTCCTAGGACACAGGCGTTCCACTACAGCAGTCACTCTGCTGTAAACAGTGATTACAGAAACACTCAGTGGGGATATGCTATTTGCAGGCAGAACGGTTCCACTGGCAGTGCTGGCTGGGGGGTTCAGCGCCCCGGCACCCTCTGCGACAAAGCAGGCTCAGTGAAGCTTCTCTTGAAGCTCTCCTGCCATCTCAAGCAACCACAGTCCTTACAGCTCTTTGTATATACACATCCTACAGCTCACTGAAATAATATTAAACCTGATCTTTTAATGTCAATGAAAATGCCTGTAAAGTTTTGGAAGGACCCTGTATTGCTGTTCCTGAACTCAGCAATCTCCAAGGACAGATGCTGTGCAGGCAGACAAAATACAGCTGTCTTCAAGCTCTCTTACAAAGCACCTGAACATTGCCGTGGAAGGATACAAACATTTCCTCTTCAGCATCCCCAGTAAGATTACTGACAGAAATACCACAACTGCCCCACCTCATTACACCTGCCCTCTGAGAAATGGGCAGAAGCAAATTTATTCCAGAACAGCCATCAGACTATAAGTCCTTTCAGTCACTCACAAACAGTACCAGTTTGAATGGAGGATGGGAAGGGTCTAAATGAGCACTGTTTTTACATGCAGCTTTCCAGGTCAGACACACTTCACAACAGCACACTAACACTAGGAAAGTCCCTGCCTCCACTGAGCAACGTTTTGGGCAGATGAGTAAAGTAACATATTCTCTCACAGCGGGGGAGGCAGCTAGATTGTTTGCCCTAATGAATATTTCTAGCAATTTTACTATACTAAATTACAGCCAGAATTTCTCTACAATCTCACATCACTTCTTCCAGCTCTTCAAAACGCTCCCATGTGCCTTCAGCCACTTTTTCTGGCTGTATTAGACTACAGAATTATCATTAGCTTGGGGAACAATTATGAGGGGACATAGAGGTTTTTAAGGTAAACTGCCAACTCACATGCTCTGCAGCAGAATAGTGTACCTGCTCATTCCTTTTCCTTAGGCTGATGGGGAGATTTTGCTGTTTCACACCTAACACTTCTGGCATTTGGGGTACAGCTGCAAAAACAGCTCTGTTTCTAGCAGGCTGGTTACATCATTCACAGCTGCTGCAGTGAACGTCAGGGCTGCTGTTCTTAATTTGGGCTATAATCCATCTCGAGGGCTGGCCCTTTCTAGAGGAAGGCAGAAGAGCTATCTTTTCTTGACTTTCACCAGCAAAAAGCAATAGGCAAATTTTACATGTCGCCTACACTGTGCCAATGAGGCAAAATTAACCTCTAACGAGACTGAAAAAGGGCATATAGACTTGTCTGAGGCCAGAGTCCATGAAGCTGAGGAGCTGATGGTGTGAAAATATACACCAGCCCCTCTGTCCTGAGGTTGGTAGTCCCCAGGATACAGTGGAGTCATCCAAGTGTGCTCCACCCTCACACTTGGTGCAGCAAAACAGCAGCAAAGGCTCCTGGCTGCATCCTGCAGAAGGTACCTTCAGACATAGGAATCCACCAAGTAAAGGTCATTCTAGAGCCGTGAGAAAGAACTAAGGCAACTGGGATTAAATCTGACCCCATTCATGGTTTCTTTGGTTTTTGTTGGGTTTTGGGTTGGGTTTTTTTTGTGTGTGCTGGACTTCCTGTTCCTAAATATCCCCACTGCTTTCAGAAGGTTCTCACTTTACCACTTTGATCCCATAGCCTGAGACACATGCAGCCAGTGCTCTACAATCATCTAGATTCATTTTTCTTCAAAATAAGAAGTGCCATTGCTTTTAAACCTATGAAACTAAAAAGCAGAATAGGAAAAGCTATGCATATGCAAATGATTATGCATAACTGTCTAAAGTTCTTCAGAGATTGCATGGAAAATAAACGTGGAAAATTCACAGATTTTCAGTGTGACTCAGGGGGCATCCAAACAGTAAATGTGATTCATGAGCTGTGTAGGCACGTATAGGTATGTGGGTAGGCTTCTGGAAGCCATATGGTTTCCTGCAGGAGCTGAATATCAGCACAAGTGGTGGAGGGGGGGAGAAGAAATGTGAAGTTTTATCACAGAACAAGCTACTTAAGGACTGCCTGTCCAAGAACTGCTAATGGAGCAGAGCCTGGCAAGGGCTGGCTTCCATCAGCACTGCAGAAAAACTCAGCTGTTCTAAAGAATGGGATCTATTTACAGGAAACTCTTCGGAGCACAATGAAATTTTAGGGGGTGAGAGGCATTTATATTCCAAAATAATTTGGTTTTGTTGAAACTGGTCTTTGAAGACCTCTCTATAGGAGGCTACAGTCTGGCAGAAAAGGGGCATCATGTGGGACCCTGGCAATATTTGGGCTTTGTGAAAGCATCTGGAAGCAAATTCATTTGAACTCTAATAATGTTTAAAAATGAACAGCCATGCAAGGCAACTACCCCAAAGAATCAAAGGCGTTGTACCTGCTCAGCCCCATCTAAGTGTATTATGAAATACTGTAATCAACTATTCAGGTGAACTTCTCCAGTCAAAGAATAGGCATGCTGCAGTTGTCAGTTCCTGGCACTGAACATCCAACAACCCACCATCCACTGAGGATGAGGGAAGTCTGAAAAGCTGCTATGCTACAAGGGAATTCAATATTCTCCCTCCCTAGAGTCACAAGAGTATACACGGTCATTTTCCCTCAGGGGTAAAGAAGGTAAAATCAAGACATGGATTTGGTGGGTTTACATGCATAGCATGGGCCAGGGCAGACACTATCAAAGAGGAACCTCACGTGATAAATACACACTGCCCCTTCTCGTTTGACAGCTGCAGCCTGTCATTTATTTCCTGCAAAACAAAAGTACATTGAAAGAAAAGAGTGAATGTATTTCCCCCATTATTCTTCCTACTGCAAATTCTTTCTCCCCTCCAAAGCCCATAAAGAAACTGAAAAGAAGGGGGTAAATAGCATTTACAGGTTATGGGACTCAAGTGGATATTTTTTTTAGTTAAAAGTCAGTATCAGTGCAACATAACATCTGGTGGACATAGTGCATTTTCTCCTGCAGGTTCTTCAGTCTCAAGTTTGACACAAGCAGGAGACAGGTGAGGAAATCAGAATGGGTTAATGTTGTTTTGTCAGACAGAGGTACCTAAGGAGCACAGGAGGCTTGCATCCTGTTTGGGTGCTTGGGGTCTGGAGACGGGACTGAGCTGATCTTACCCGTGCTCACAGCAAACCTGATCTGCTGCGGAGCTGGGGTAAGGCTTCCTCTGCCCAGTGCAGATGTTACTTGGAGTCCCTCTCCAAAGAAAACTTCCACCAAAAATAGGGGCTGTTTACCTGAAAGTATCAAAATCCCAGAGAAAGCCTGTATAGCAGGGTGCCAATCTCCTTGTGAGATCCATGATTAAAGATGGAATTTCTCCGGGGCATTTGACCTAGGGAACTGTCTGTGGCTTTCACAGTGACAGAGTACCCTGTTCTCACCACAATGGAGTTATCCACAAATAGCACAGAAAAAGTTATTCAGCTTTTGGGGTGAGAATTTTGCTGATAAATACTTGTAGATGAGGTAATACCCTTCTGTCAGTGCTGCTTTTACAGTATAGCAGATTCAATGAAGGAAAAGAGACAGAGACAACCATCTTGATCTAACAATACACGAGAAAAACTGGAATGACAGAAATAAAACACTAGTCTCTGAGGTGTCAGAACATCTATGCTGGTATGGGAACAAGCAAGAAAACAGCAGAAGGAGAGCAGGCTACAAAAACGATGAACCATGAAAGTTTACTTCCAAAAGGCATTTGAAAAGTACAGACTATGAGCAGTGAGCCCCACATTCAGAAGCTGATTAGGGTGCTCTTCCACTATCTCCTGTTGGCCTCTGCAGAATCAACGTTATCTGCTTTCAAACATATTGCTGGTACAATTTTAGCTAGAGGCTTTGGACACGGTGCTGCTCCATCTTTTAGATAGCAGATGCAGAGAAAATGAATTAGACAGTCTCTTCCCACACCCTGGACAACTATGACACCTAAACACCTTGAAATCTCAGGGCACTTAAGGTGAAAGTGGCAAAATATTCTCACCTTCCAGAAGACTGCCAGATCTGCTTGGACAGGACCTTTTTCCCAGTACTCATCTGCAGGAATGCTTCTGATGCAGGAGGGAGTGCTAGAGCTACCCTCACTTTCCCAAGCGTAAACACCCCTTGCCATGGTTATCAAAATGAATGCCCTGCCCCAAATAGGACGGTCTCTTGACTGCCCTTCTCAGGCATGTCAGAGGTGTCTTCAGTCACTCACCAACTGGGCCAGTTTCTATCCAGGACACCTCAGACACACCAGCAAAAATGAAGCAGGCGATTACCAGCAGCGCGTGAAGTGAGTACAAAGTCCTGTGCAGGTCTTACATCTTAATCCAGTTCAGTTGTGGTTGATGCACTTCATGTTTCATTCCTGACTTAGCAAGATCAAGTATCCTCAAATAAGTGAAGCACTAGTAAATAGACAAGCCCTGTAAGTCTTGGGTAGCTTTAGATGCTAATCTTTCCATAGAGCCAATGATTTAATTAATTAATTTTAATTTAACATAATAAAAGGTCTCTTTAAGAGCTTGAATATAACTAGTCATGAAATAGACATAATTATATCTCACTGATATTGCAATTATCTGCACAAGAACCTGGTTGGTCCCTGCTACCATGAGAGTGGCAATGAGCCCTGCCCCAAGGACGGCACATTCCCTAAACAAGAAGCCTGGCAAGCTCCTTCAGTCCAGGGCGTGGAGACCTCCTTGATCCGATGTGAAGCTAAAAGAAGAGTTTTACTACAGCACCATTGTCCAGGGAGGGCAGGATTACAAGGACAGAAAAGATGTCAAAACTTTTTTAAAAGTAAGCTCAATACTAGTAGGTCCCTGGACAGAGACTCGGGTCCAGAGCATGTTTCTAGGTACTCTTTCCATTATAAGGAAAAGAGAAATGCCAGGTTAAGGTGGAAAGGCAGGCAGTGGGGATTCTGGGATTGTCCCTGTGGGACCTGCGGGGAGTTTGGGCTTGCCTCCACATCATTGCTACTAAGAGCAGCCCCAGTGAGGGGCTCTAACTGGTGATGGGAGATCAGCCTGGTTTGGGGGTGGTAGGAACCAAGTTCACAGGCAAAGGTGGCAGGACATAGGTTTCTGTGGGACTCCATTAACCCTGGTCTATTCCCTTCTGCACTCTCAAGGGGTGACAGAGCCCTGCAGACACCTCAAGCCCTGCTGCTGTACAGAAAAAAGCTTTGAGAGTGTGTGTGTCTTTGCAAGGCATTGGCACCAGTGGCCTTCTGCACTCCAAAAAGGACCAGGAGAGCCTGTGATGCAGGCTGAAGATTTCTCTTGCAACCTCTGTGACAAGTCAATTGCTGCTGATTACAAACCCAGTGCAATCTTGTTTGCAACATAGAATAACAAGAGCCATTCAGAGAGCAGCCCTGCATCCAGCTCCTCGAGCACAAAATTCTCACATTGGTTAACAGGCACAGTACAAGCTGTTTGGAAAACAAATAGCAGTAGATCAGGTAAGGGCCACAAGGGTTTGAAAAGCAAATTAATAGGTACCTGATTAACAACATGGGATGTTACACTCCATTACCTCTTTTGCAGTGGCAGCCTGCTCTGGTGAAGATCAGATCTATGCTGTGCTGGGTGATGCAGCAGAAGAGTTGCTGTACAACATCTTGGTCACAAGCTCTCTTTTTACTCTAATTAGTACCCGCTGAGGAGTACATTAGGCCAGCTGAATCTCTGGGCTGTCTCACATTGGTACTGCAGAACCAGTCCTGACCCTGCATCCTAGCAGGGCAAGTGCATTTGTAGCTGGACGCAGAAGTTGCCAGGCTTTCTGCAAAACAGTACTTCAAGATAGTGCCCTTCGCAATTCTGGCAGAACAAGAGGAAGCTGCAATTCTTCACTTAAAGCTTCTGTTGGCCCTGCCAGAAGGAGACAGAAGGGGAATGGGATGAGGTCAAGCTCCACCAAAGAAAGAGGCAGGAGACATACATAGTTCTGTGTCCAGTACTCTGGACATATGCTCAGGCAGGCAAGCTCTATGGGCAACTCACATCATCTCATGAATAAAGTAATTTCCTCTTCCTAAGAGAAGAGGAACCACTTCTGTACATGATGTTTAATTTTTTTATTCTAATACGGCAGCAGTTACTTTATATAAATAAGTGGGGTTTATAGCAAATCTGTGTTTTATATTATTATCTTTCCTTCAAATGCTATGATGTTGCATATGTAACTCCATAGTATGCATGCCTTCTCACTAAGCTTATATTGCCTGTTCCCAGACGGATGGGAGCAAGAACAGCTCTACTGAGCTGCAGATTTCTTTGTGGCTGTCCCTGATAGATGATGGTGACATAAGCTGGCTGTCTTGGGGATTTCACGTAAGCCGAAGAAGCTTGGAAGGCTGAGCTACATGGAAGAAGCATCGAAGCACACCCAGGAGCCCAAAATAGGAAGGAGAAGGAGGCGCATGGACTGAGGTGACTCAGAAGCACTAGTTCTGGACAGAAGATTAAATATAAATTGCTGCGAATGTGGGGTTGGTCTAAACCAGCTTCAGCATGACAGGGATGAGATGTCCCACAGCCTACCCCAGGGACCGCTTCTAAGTAAAAATTCTCCCTGCAACCAAAGCAAGAAATCCCAGATCAAAACCCAGTTTGGTTAAAAGCTATCAGTAGCAAAAATACTTTTTGGACAAGTGGAAAAAGATAAGTTTGAAGCAGCAAAAGGCAGACGACAGCAAGGAAAAGAAGCAAATATGCCTTCTGAAAGCACTGGCTGTTACCTTCTGTGCTCAAACTCTGAAAAATAACACTGAACATCACACAGCACCGAAGGCTTGAGCCTCAGTTACACTCGGGTTAAGTTTACTGCACCCTGAGCTAAGGCGTGCTGATGCAGGACCCCCTTTAAGGAGGGACTGCCAGCGCCTGCAGGGAGAGGCAGACAGACTATTTGCAAGTCTTAATTTCTTGTACACTCCTCAAAACACCTTTGGCCAGTTCCCCCTCTCATGTGGCCAGGTAACAATGCAAAGAACCAACCTACTAACTACATCTTCTAACATTCAGAAAAATCATAGAAAAATAAAACCACCTTTGTAAGAAAACTCATAGCTTTGACTTGCTAATCTGGCCTCACATAGTGTGAAGCCAGGGCCACAGCATATAGGTGTGTTTTATGGATGTGTTTGAAGAGGGCAGAGATGTAATCAACGAGCTGCTGTTGTCACGTTTAGGGATGACTGGCAGGTTTCAGGCAGAGGAAATGTTCATCTTCCCTGACGAGCTGTGTGTGAAGAGTGATGAGAAATGCTGTCACTTTATTGCTAAATCCAAAACAACACATTCACCTTTAATCTACTGCATTTTAAAAAGCATTAGTCAGAGTAGGCGTGTGACGCTGGTTACCCTAGAAGGAACAGTAAGTAAAGCTTAGAGTCTCCTAAGCAGTTTATAGGCTATATGTTATGCTCGAGTGCCTCCTCTAAGTAAAGAAAAACCCATGAAATCCTTCATCTCTGACAGCCTTTGGGAGCAGCAGAACCGACAACTAGTCACACAAGAAGCTGACAGTCGCAAGGTCAGCACCCAGCACAGAGGTACCATCTTGTCCCAGCGCAGCACAGCAAGTGTCCCTGCAGGACAACCCCACCACAGACACCAGGCATTTAAACATCTTCCTGGCTGCATCTGTTTCTGCATAAGCACGTGAACCTCCCAGGCCTTCAGTGCTGTACCTGTGTCCCTGTTCTATGCACCACACACTGGACTCTGTGTTTCAGTGCCTCCGAGATCAAGGGAATTTATAACTGGATGAGATCCTATGTCACTAGGCAGAAATACATGGTCATGAAAGCATGGTAGTGGAGATAATCCTAGTAGGAACTGGGGGAGCACTCCCAGCAAGGAACCAGTTCCTGCCTCGTACTGCTATTGGGGATGGCTGGACACAATTCCCTTTGCAGATCAACCTTATTCATATGTAAATCAAAAGCTGGTTCAAAGGTTTCTGTTGAATTCTTGATTACCCCTGACTCTGGCTTTCAGTTTCTCCCCTTTATGCCAACAGCTTAGTCAGAAGTCTTTTAAATCACTGGAAACATCTCAATTATATAATTAACCGGAATGTATCTGCAAACTACAAGAAGGGAAGGCTTTGGCTGCCCAACTTTGAGGATATGGAGGAAGCTTGTAGGCTATTAATTTTTAGCTAAAGCAGATAGGGAGGAAGCTGTGATCCTTCCTGCCAGTCCCTCCAAGGAACAGCAGCCACAAATGTGTAACCGTGCCTACATAATCACATGGCTATGCGGGGAAGTTTGAATCCCTCTGACAAGAGGAGGAATTGCACAGAAGGTGGGTGTTGCATCCTTAGAACCAACTTGACAAGCTCTAAAAATGCTTTGTTCCCCAAGCCAGGCCTTGCAGGAATGTCCCATCACCTGATATGCATGAATAAGCCTTTTTCTATTTAAGCTGCACTCTCAGCTGATGGACCATGAACTGCTGTGCCCTAAATGAAAGGCCAGGAGAATGAAGGAATTATGCAGTTACCAGCCAAGGGCATGAAACAGAAGAACAGAAATTTATCTGACTGGGAAGCAGAGACAAAGATACAGACAGTTATGAAGACAGCATGAAGGTAATGTAAAAGAGTGCAGAGACAGAAAATCACAGTGCCACAAGATTTATGTAACCCTTGAGAGAGACATATTTCCTCCACTATGTAGTATCAGTGGCAGAGCTTGAGAAAAGAGAATGGATAAAAATAAATTATTATCAATTTAACACATATTAATTTAGACCAAACCTCTAAGAGAAGTAGGTCTGATTCCAAATTTCCAATTCCAAAAAGCCAATTGTTAAGCACTAAAAATGAGAAATCAGCTAAGCTGAGGAATGCAAGGACCAAAAAGTAGAAGCAAAGCTCTTAAATGGCTCTGGGATTTGTATCTCCTACAAAAGTGGAAAGGCCTGGAACAGCACTGCAAGCCCATGTTCCCCCTCCACTACCCCAGAAGCGTGGTTGGAGCATGCAGAGACTCCAAGTGGAGCTGAATAGGGAATAAAAGCAAAGGTATCAATACAAGGCAGGTCAAAAACATTTGGTTATCGCTTCTGGCAATCCTCAGACCAAACTACACCTCACAGTGTGTATTAAACAGAGAAGCTTAGTCATCTATATGAGAAAAGGTAGATCAAAGAAAGAAGGGAAGGTCTTCTTACAGAGAAAGTGGGGTAAATACTAATCTCAGGAGGGCCCCAAGCTAAAGTTAATTCTTTACCTTACCTTTCAATAAGCAAACAATAATGTTGGATATAAGGTACAAGGCAATATGGGTAGTAGGATAAATATAATAAATACTGTAATTAGCCTTTTCTCAGCCCAGAAATGGGTGGCGAAAGAGAAGTTTCACATACTTAACTGGAACTGACTGACATATGAAGCTGCAGAAAATGAAGTATTTGAGCAGGTCTCGGACATTACCGCACGGGTAGGGAAAAACAAAACAATATCTCTAATTAAGAAGGTATAATTGATGAGATAAACTTGAGCCCCAATAGTCCAGCTGCAGTAGAAAGCTAGATCTTAAAGCAAATTTTGAAATAGTACAAGATAATGAAAAATGCAATTTCTTTGCAAAGAGAAATTTTGTCAGACTTTGTTCTTTCTTCCTTTGAAAGCCGAAGGAAGCCCCATAGAGCTCATCCCTTTGGACTACAGAGAAGCAGCTGACGTGGCATCAAAGAGAGATTAGCAAACTGAAGATGCTTTTGCTAAAAGACAAGATACAAAGTCAGAAGGAACTGGCTACAAGGGAGGCAATGAAAAACAGTGTTGAGAGGCAGGCTGAGCCTGAAGAGGAATTACTATCACAGGTCCTTAGGGGTCTGCCATTGAGTTTGATATTTTTCTCTGTGTTTCTGGAACAAGAGGCGAAGTTTGCGTTTGCTGCCTGCATTCAAGAGAGCTGCCTTAATTTCAAAAGTCATGAAAGAGGGTTCTGCCAGGAAACCAGCCTGCTTCAGCGAGGATTAAATGGCCGGATGGTTCAAGCTGCCAAAGGAAAAGAGAGGAAATCTCGTTCCTCTAAGACAAACCAGAAAACAGGCACGAGAGAGGAAACGCTTATTTCAGCCGTCGACAGCAGCATGGCAGGCTGGCCAGGGTACAACTGTCATGCAGCAGCTGCCCTCTCACCGCTGGGACAGTGGGGGCAAGAAGCCAAACTCATTTCTAGATCAAAAGGGATTCTTTTGCGAAGATCAGCAGACAGGGCAGGATAGTGGGTGCAGTTCTGCAGAGACACCCACACTGGTGAAGTCATCCCATTCCCTAGAAACACACCGCTCCTCTCACTTGCTGCCTGCTCCTTCCCACCTGTGTTTAGGCAGGAGTTTGCTTCAAACTGTGCCAAGGCCCTGTGCAAATTGGCCAGGGAGTGCTTGCAGAGCCCTGGTACCTGCAACATTGCCATGGAGAGGCTGAGAGCTCTGCTGCCATGGCAGAGTCCTCAGTGACAGTGGGTGCTCCAGGAGCAGCTGCTCCCAGGTAATTCAGGAGCATTTCTAGCAGCATCAGTTACTGCCCTTGTCCTGACACTTTCTAGTCCATCTAGCCAAGTTAACGACACAGATATTGCTTCACAGTGGTCAAATCTCTTGGCTCATAAAACAGTAGCTTAAGTTTACTGCCTTTCATAAAAGCCAGGAGTCCTTCTGTATCCAGCTCATTCATGGAAGATAAGATCTCTTGGCACAGGCTCTTTTCTCACTTGGAGGTTGATTTCATTGTT
Organism: Jacana jacana; assembly: GCA_013400555.1. Taxonomy (NCBI): domain Eukaryota; kingdom Metazoa; phylum Chordata; class Aves; order Charadriiformes; family Jacanidae; genus Jacana; species Jacana jacana. The sequence continues at coordinate 115,654 of VZTM01015215.1, read as the reverse complement.
TAAGCTCTCCAGAGCACTTAATACATCTCTCCCCTGTTAGTCTCCAGCAAAGGTTTTGACCGATATGGCTGAGTATCAGCCAGGCACTACCAGTTAAGGTGTGTGGGAGGGTTTTTTACCAGTGCGTTCATTTTCTCTCCCATCTCCATGACTCGCAACACACTGAAGGACTGTACAAACCCACTCTGCTCCTTGCATCTCTAATCTGCCTCATACACCCCTGAGGATGTGTCCAGTGTCTTGAAGAACCCAGCAAGTTATTGATTTCATCAGCCAGAGTGGGAGCAGCACTACGAGCCAATGGTGTAGAGGCTGGGAGCAGGAGGTGACAATGGCCACCTATCAGGAATATGCTCCCAGTGCCTGGGCCTCCTGGTTTTCCTTAGAGACCACACAGAGCAATGGTTAGAGACAGCCAGCATCAGGTGCGTCCTTCTGTTCTGGTAGATAATGGCATCACTCCAGCAAAGTCAGTACAGTTCAAAGAAATTAAGGAGCAGAACTTTAATTAAAATTTTAAACTAATGAAGCAGGTTCCCAAGGGACATGACAAAATATCCATCACTGAGCTTTCACAGCAAGGCTAATTGCACAGCTAGAAAATTAACAATCCTTGGTCTGAAACAAGCGTGGGAACTGTGCAGAGATCTCTGTATCTCCTTCAGAGGTCAAGATTCACAATGTATTTACCCATCTAGTCCTTCCTTCATGGATTACTGTGGATATTTGCCACTTAGTTCCCATCATTATTTAACTAACATGGTCATGCAGACTGACCACTCCTTATCCAAAAGCTGTACCCTCTCTGTAGCCCTCTTGTTTCTGTGAGCCTGCAGAGCTCACTCAAACCTTCTGCTGCCTGCTAGTGGTGCAGTGCTTTGTGTCAGGCTAGTTGCTGAAAAGCCTTTTACTGTCAAAATTTAGCCTTATGTAGAAGTTGTTAGTCATAGACTTGCCTTCGCAATTCAGCACTGAGCCTGAAAAGCAGAGTCCTACAAAGGACATTAACACACAGAAAGTTTTTGATCTAAATGGGGCCATTCTGTGACCCCCACATGGTCCTGCATCCATCCCTGCAGTGGGGAAAGCTCCCTCGGATATTCCCTCGGGGTTTTCCCCCACCAGAACTAGTGCTTTTAGAGGCTGAACATTATAATGTAGTGCTGTATAATGTAGTAATGTTAATAATTTTAGAAACCCTCCCATCCCCTCTCTCTGTTAGGCAGATACAAGGACACCTAGTGCTGCTCAACCAGTTTGGTTTTTGTCAGGACAGCACAGAGCTCTTGTGCTGCTCCTGCAGCTGGGAGCTGACAAGGTCCAGAGCTCAGCAACTGCTCTGCAAAACCACACTAGTAATACTGGCACCACTGCCATGCTCAGGAAGATCTGAGCTTTCCTCAGCCTTTCCAGTCTTGGCCACACCACATCTTTTCAGGTCTTCACTGCATAGGGCAGATATGGAGAAGCTGCATTCAATTTATGAAGCTGGTAAGAGATTATCATTAGGTTGTTTTGCTGTTGCAGTGGGGGAGATCACTGTGGGCAGCCCTGGTCACCAAGCTGCATGTGCCTGTAGGACTCAATCGTCAGTTATTCCCTGCCTTCAAACCCTTCAGTCATCTAAGGATCCATTCCAATCTGTGTCCTCCAAGACCCCCTACATCTGCCAGAGCTGACTATGCCTGTGATACCACACATAGCTACATCTCTCCTAGGCAAAAGAATGAAGACACACTGAAACATACAGATCATTGCTGCTCTCAATTCGTAAATGTAGTAGCAATCTGGGACAGGTTTTCTACCTCCTGAGCCCTGCCTCCTGGTAATGCCCCAGTTCCTGGTGGTTACTGGTCTCCATCCCGCATGGTCACTATGAAATTCACAAAGAGCTCAGGCTTGGGGAAGTAACAGTTTTGGAAAGGACACAGCAGTGATCAATACATAAACTTCCTCTGTGACTTGACACAGTGCTAGCTAGACAGCTAGGGTCATATTGGAACAGAGACACTCCGGTCCCAGCTGCTGCTGCAGAGCCGTACCCACCCTTCAAGAGTCCTTAAATGCAAAAGCAGTGAGGAGCTCAAGTGTGACGGAAGCCTTCAACAGGGAAAAATAATACAAAAAAAAAACCAAACCTCATCAGAGTTCAGTTCTCTGCATTTCACTGATGCACTTGTGGCAGCCTGTCATGGGACTGGGAATGGAAGGTCCCGTCTGCTCTGGTTGGGCTCCCTGGGGACAGGACAAGTGGTGGGGAGATGAGCATTACTGCAGCAACAGCAAGTGCCACAAATCAAAATGAGCTGCCCTAGTCCCCAAACAGGCCTGAATCTTTCTCACAGAAGGTTGGAGGTAAGGAGAAATTGGAAATCCTAGATTTGTTTGTAAATTGATGGCAAGCTTTCTCTTGCTTAGAGCAGCAGTTATGTAAGCACATCTTGGAAATGAAACATTTGCTTCTTTTTCAGGAGCTCATATGCAGGTGTACATGCAGCATTTGGGACAGAGCAAGGTTTTGTCCAGGACAGCCATGTTCCCCTGGAAGCACCGTGGTGTTTTTCTGTTCTTCTACCCATTAATTCCTTGCACTCAGCAGGAATGACCATGGCAGAGGCCTCTGGTAATATCTGAGTAACAAGTAAGTGTTTGTCCTCCTTGGTTGAAGGACAGCCTTGCAAAATAAAACCCTACTTTAGATAGAAGTTTAGTTTTATATTTATGTCTCCTATAATAATTTTATTCACAGAATTGCATACTTCATCAAGGCATCTTAGTGCTTTTATTTCCCTTCTTGAGTGCTTACTCCAGCAACAATGGCTATAACTCACAGCAGTGCCAGCTGAGTTACTATCAAAATATTTGTAAAATATCAAGCTGCTAAGACTTCTGGAGAACAATAAAAGTGTTCAAATAGGTGATTTTTGTCAAGTGAAATATTTCTGCAGTGAGGAGGTTATATGATGCAGAAAGTTATTTAAAACAGGTTTTCATATGCAAATTGACATTAATGATTTCAAGTCCTTTGCCGTTTTTTTTTTTTTTTTTTTTTTTTGGTCTTAATAAGCAATCCCTTGGCAAAAATCAGCGTGACTTGACCTGGTTTGTAGTATACATGAGAAGGTAACAATTAGAAAAACATCTTTGAGTTGAATCACCAAAGCTTCCTATGTACCTCCTACTAGAAATACAAGCCACAAAAGAGGACCGCACAACTGCATGCGATGGCTTTGCTATCTGTTGATTTTAAAGAACAGAATAGGGTCATAATGGTTCTTAAGGAAATAAATATTAAAAGTAGCACCTTGAAAGTCCACATCTTTAAGTGCAGAGTAATAAACAAAACATGAAGCCCAGTATCCCAGACATAAGACCAAAAAAAAAAAAAAGCCAAGCCCCCAAACTCCACACACCATTAAAGCTATCTGAACCGAGGGGTTCATCACCTCTGAAGAGATGTGCTTTTAGGGACCACCAAGTAGAGGTACACAAAATCAAGTTAGGACCCAGGTCAGGAGCCTAGAGACTGTGTGCTGATTGTACAGACAACTTTGATTCAAGGCCTGGCTTCACTCCATAGCCCAGTCTAACATAGTCTATTCTTCCGCACAAAAACATTATGTCCCCCATCCAAACACAGCCCCTTGGACCCAACAGCAGCAGCACAGATCGTACACCTGGATTCCTAAAGCAGTATCATTTGTGCCCATCTGCTTCCCTCCTCAGCCCCCTTTCCATCTGACTCATTCAGGTATAGACAGGTTTCTTCTAAAGCTAGCGTATCTGTGCACAAGGATGTCCCTTAGTGTAAGCCCAGCAACATGGGACCTCTTCTCTGGAAGGGAGGAGGCAGACACAGCTGTTGTAACAAAGTCTCCTGCCACAGGACCATCAGCATCTTGGAATTTGGCCTGACCGTCCTATATCTTAAGATTGTTTTGCAGGTGACATGCATTTTTCAGAGCTGCTGCAGGTAGTAGATAAAACATGCTTACACAGCTGTTCTGAGCATGGAAAGAAGCTGCAGAATGATCTGTTGTTAGATAGGTTAGTCACGGCTTTTTCATAGAAAACAACTTTATGTAATTTGGAGTAAGAGCCTTTTCCAATTCATCAGGTTCATCCAAGCCACAGCCTATAGTAAAACCCTCTGATCAAAAACTGGGGTCAGAAAAAAATCCTATATACAAAAAGTATATTAATTTTATTCATAGTGAGATTTGTTTGCTGCTGCACCCGAGCATACTCATGCAGATACCACACTCCAGGCAGTGATATACAGAGGAGCAGTGGACTGGGGTCTTTTAATGAAGTTTCACAAACAGTAATTCTTTACTGGAGGTCAGGAGGGCTCTCAAGGATTAGGTTTGGACAAAATCCACCAAATAAGGCCTTTTCCTGGGCTGCTGGTCAGTTAACTATTTATTTGCCAGTTTGTCTGAGCCCATATGCTGTGCTACCTGCGGAGCACATTCTGCAGCTCTCTGGGTACAGCAGCAATTGCTGTGCTGGCGGATGGACAGATCTTTGCAGGTTGTTGGTGCCTGTGGTCATGCAGTGGGTCAGGACAGGCACTGGGTTATGAGCTGCTCTCCCCAGACACCCAGTACCACAGGGCTGCTTCCATCAGCTGCAGAAGGAGACCAATGCCAGAGAGTATTTTGAGCCTGGCACTATGAATGGAGGTAATAACTAGTATCATCACAGAGGAATTAGAAGTAGGAAGAAAGAGAAGCTTTGTGTGGGTATCGAGAGAAAAAAAAATGCAGATTAAGGAGACAAAGATCAGAATCTGCAAATCACGCAAAACCAGTTCTGTGTCAGGCAGGGAATAATTAACTTGCTCTTTTCTCTAGACAAGCAACACTGGTGCTGATTTAGAAACTCCCTTCTTGACACCAGATGAAACTGGACACCCTTGAAAATGTTTTGCTTTGGATTTTCAGGTTTAATGCATAGTTTCACCATTCACTTTGTGTTAATACGGCACTACAGATGGATTGAATGTGCTACTTCCACTGCACAACCAAACCTTCTGGCAAAGGCACAGGACCTTGGTGAAGGTCAGTAATCGGGGAAATGGTTCAAGACCCTTCTAGTGACATCAACCAGCAACTGCCAGGGGAGTTCTCTTGTAAATTTAAAGAAAAGAGGGAGTTATTCCCATTAAATTTTTTAGTATAAAAATTTACTAGTATTCCTGTTGCCTTATTCATTCCTTGGGTTTTTCTTCCACATAACGCTTTTGCACTATTATATCTGTAATAATATGAGGTTGGAATCCCAGAACCAGACACAAGGAAGGGAGGGAGGATCAGAATCAAATATCTGCCATAGCAAAGCACAACCAGAAGCAGCCCCCTGGCAGGTGAGCTTCCTGCTCATGGATCAATATGGACCTGTTGTTTCTCCATAACTGCCTACAGTTTTGGCCTTGTTGGAATGAGACATTTTCTGAAGCTGTAGTTATGTCCCACATAAGAAAATTAGCAGTGCAGGCTGTAGTGTTATGCAAATCATAAACCCACTCTTCACAAACTTGGCCATCCTCTGGTTGCATTCATCTCTTTTCTGCTAGCTACAGCACCAAGCATGGTTTGCTCTGTTAATCAAGTTGTAAAATAAAAGCTTGATCCAGAAGTCCCTGACCCACACCTCAGCAGCATCAGATCTGAACACAGGGCTTTGCTGACCAGTGAAAACCCAGCCTTCCCAGACATCGCACCCGCTCCCAGACTGGCACAACAGGAAAGCAGTGACTGTTTTGCTCTTTACACCTTTAACACAAGAATTACAGTTTCCACAGTGTTTATTTTTGGGACACATGTATGAAGTAAGCATCCCAGGCATAAGAGGCACAACAAAAATTAGTTAATCTGACTACCTGACCTCTACAGAAGCCAAAAGAAAGCAAAATCCAGGCGCCTTTACTCTTTGTCCTGTGTGCTAAGAGCAGAGGTAGAAAGAGTAATTGTAAGTTCTCACACGTCAGAAGATTCATCCTGCATTTAGAAAAAACAAAGATATTCAAAGCCTCTATTTCGAGAAATAAATTGTTTCAACTGAGAAAAGACACAGACAACTATTATTCTGTGTGTACAGACTTATAGCCCAATGTCTGCAAAACATAACTTGAAAATTTTCCCTGTCGTACAAAGTGCCAGACCACAACTGCATAAAATCGAGAAAACCCATTATAAGTGACCAGACCCATTGGAAAACTGTGGAAATGTTGCCTCAGGCTGCAAGGCCCTTTCCTGTGGAAAGAATATTTTGCAATTGGCTATCAGTACTGCTCCGTGCTGGCTGCTAGCACTCACACATTCTGGGTTTCGTCAAAAAGTCTTACGTATATGGGCTGTTCAAAACTCTGAATACAAACACAGCAAATCCTCCTCATTCCACCTTATTCATTTCGCCTCCTTCTTTCCTACCTCACACATCAGGCATTTAGGAGAATAAGAACTCAAAAGCATGGAAGTCATGAATGTGCAGGAACAGCATGCCATCACTGGATTCTCTCTGCAGTAGGGGATGTTTCTGGACTAGCATAGGCAATATGCTACAGGAATGCTTTAGAACAATTTTGTCACTGTTACATTAACACTTAAGTCTTTAAGCAAACCAGTATTCCACGTAACATGTTGCAAAAAAAGTCATAAGATGCCAGAGAATGAGCAGAAATTGGTGACCAAATATCAGACCTGCAAGATTCTACAAAAACCCACAAAGTTTTAGAGTACGTGCAGTGCTCCACCACCCCTTCCTCCCTCAGGCTGTTCCCTTTGGGGCTCTAACTTGGCATCCCCTCCAGTGAAAGCTGTCCCTCTGCTGCCTCACAGCCCCATCCATAATGAATTCTCTCTCCCCATGTCTCTGCTGTTTGCTGATGTTGGTCAGCACACATTACTTTAGAATGAGAGTGAGCCTTTGAGCAGAATAATTCACATGCTGATTTTCACTTATTTTCTGAGCAACGTACAACTGCAAGTTAATATATCTGCAGAAGCATGGAAGCAGATACCTCTGGGCTTCAGGGTAACTCTAAGCTGAGAACGGGGCTTTCTAAAGTTTGCATATGCTGGTTCGGGCCCCTCCATAACATCTGGTAGAACACAAGCCCAGTTTACTTATCACACCAATATCAGCCTTGTCAGACTGTCCTCGCTTATCCAGTTACCCGGGAGTTAATAACCTTCTCAGAGTTCCAACACCCACAGACACACACCATCAGGAAATTCTCTACAGATCTGTATTGTTAACTTCTTCTGCCAAAACCAAGTTTGCTTACGGTCCTCTTGCTGAGGGCCATCAGATGCAGCGACACTCAAAGGGGTGAGAACCAGAAGGGTCCTCAAGAAAAAATAAAATAAATCAACCCCAGACTGTGAGCCCTCCAATGGAAGCAGGTAAAGAGAACTCAATGTATACAACTGGTGAAGGCACTTGCAGTCCACCCCACCTACCAGCAAGTGTGCCGAGGAGCTCAGACACACAATGGGCACATATTTCTCCCCCTTAGCGTGACTGCAATCCAAATAGACTTAGTTTGCCCTGGAATTCCACATGGAAGACATAAGCGGTGCTGGTTTTAACAGGGAGATTTCTGGCAGCAGGTTATAGCTGTCAATATAGGGAAGACAGTGGTCTCAGCAGGATTAAAATAAGCAGAAATTTTGGGGAATGACTAAAGAGAAAAAAATTACCAATGATTTAAAAGGGAAGCACTATTTCTGGAGCAGATCCTAGCCACTGGTATTATGTGCTTTGCTTGTCAGCTCAGAGTAGGATTAAAGCAGCAGAGAGAAAAAGCAGCAGGAGACAGGAGCTCAGGAGGGTCTGATTCACTGAGTTGGGAGGTGATGGGCAACCTGGAACTAAGAGGGCATTTTGAAGGGTGAGAGGGATAGCAAAGCCAGAACCGTGTCAGGAAACACAGGGATCTTCACCAGGGCAGCAAAAAGAGCAAACCCAGAAGCAGTACAAAAGACAATGCCTGTGCTATCCCATGTACCACAGACAGCTCTCACACTGCCATCAGGGACAGGTTCTCCTGCCTGTGGCATAGACCCTACAACACAGGAGTACTGAGTCAAAGAAAAGGCATTTGACAGCAGTGGATGTCGGCAAAGCCTAAATAAAGTTTCTGTTATTACAAATTTGCTGGAGAAACAGTGTAGATACAGATTTCTTCAGTTTGGATTCTTTTGAAGAGCAGTTCTATCCTCCAGCATGCTTGCTGTCAGCCTAGTGTGCTCCACACCATCCCTTGTGAGACAGATCTGATGGACCAGACCAGTGTAGTCCTCTCTGCTTGCTAGTACAGAACAGCAGTAGTGCTTGCAACATCTCAAAGATTTCAAACACTTCAGCAAAAGACTTTACATCACTCATAAGAAAGCACAAGACCACCTAGTGCCAAGAAATCAAAGAAGACAGATCTTGATAAAGAGGATTAAAAAGGGGAATGTTAACAAGCGTGGGCTGCCAAAGGGGTAGGCTGCTGCCCCAGTTCAGGAGCTGCCAGGACCAGCCTGGCTGCTAGCCAGCCAGAAACCATGCACCCTGAGCTAAGGCGTCCTACACAGTCCAGACTCCTTCCTACAGCTCCTCACTTTATCTCCTCCAAGCAAACATCTACCCACAGACCTGCCCATACTCAGCAAGACCACAGGTCACCAACAGCACATGTTCCAAGCCAGCTCCAGCACAGAGCATGATCACCAATGTCCTGCCATGTCCTACCTCCTGAGACAAGAGGGGAACCTCTCACTTCCTCAGGAGAGGCAGGCTTTTGGCCAAGAACAGGAACAGGGAGAAGTTAGCATAACACAGATGCAAGGAGATCTCTTACACAGCAGAGTTACAGGTGGCTCCAGACCACAAGGGTGGTTCGCAGCATTGACAGCAGCCAAGCAGTCCTCCATGCTGCACAACCTGGGGAAAACTGAACCCAAAATAAAAAGGAAATCGTATTTGCAGGTAGCACAAGAAAAACCCACAGAGCCGCTTCCAACCAGTGGGGAAGGGAGCCCTGGGAACTTACACAGCGCAGGACCAGATGGAGAAGTGGAACAGTGGCCAGTGCTGTGCTTAGAACAAGAATTCATCAGTAAATAACACTAGGATTTTTGGCTATACAACCAAATGAGAGCAAGGAAAGACGTGAGGCCATGGCCGACTGATGCTGGGGCAGAACCAGTGGTCTTCCGGGTCTGCAAGAAGGAAACAGTTTATTACTTTTCTCTAGAATAACAATAGTGGGCGTGGGAAAGGGCAGAGGCTGCTGAGAATTAAAAGTTTAAGCAACTAAATAACCATGCTGGAGGCAAAGGGAAAGAGATGCCAGGCAACAACTATCCTGGAGAGCTGGAAGCCAGCATATTGAATTGCAGGTCTGATAGCAAGAATTTCCAGCAAAGCCCTAAACTCACATCAAGTCAGATGGTTAGGAGAACAGTTTTCCAGACTATGTAGGTTCACCTTGAAAGTCAAGGCTATGGTGAATGATTGACTTCCAACAGAAGGTTTATGTTATTCTGAAGTTTTCAAGATTTGGGGCTATATGGCCCCATGAGGGTCTTGTTTTCTACCTCCTTAATTACACTGCTGCTCAGCAAGAAAGGAACAGAGCTGTCACATAGGCAGGGGTTGGGGGAAGAGCAGGGCAGGATAGGACCCAGCTGGCCCAGGAAGGTGCAGAGGAGGCTCAGGCAACGGGGATAACGGTGACATTACAATACATCTCTGCCCACAATCTCCAGCTTTGCACACTACAAAGTCTTGTGTACGTAACATGGGTGATGCCCACTGGCTGTAGAGAAGTTGTACTCCCTTTTCTTTCCTCTCCAGGACCCAAGAGGCTCTGCCAGCCTTGTTGTGCTCCAGCTCCTGCAATCCTTCCTAGGGAGGGGCAACACTTTCCTAGCAAGGGCCTGAACCTATCGGGTTCAGGAATTTTCTAGGGTGCAACATGGGCAGGCAGAGTCAAAGTCACAAGCAGCTCCAGCTTGGACACCCTGGTGAAACAACCACTCACAGCACAAAACAGCCAAAACCAGCCCTAGTGATGAGGCCAGGGAGAAACTTACTAGAGATCCCTAGAGGGCTTCTTTCAGAGTTTCTTGCAGTATCTCAGGAGATACAGAAATCTGCTGAAGTAGAAAGGAAGACTAGAATTAAGTGCCTTCTATCACCCCCAGGACACAGCAAGAGGAGGTAAATCAAAGAGCAAGGTCTAAATCAAGGTCACTCATACAGGAGACCTGCATTCACTGTTCAGAGGATGACTTTGCTCTGGTTACAGCAAAGCAACTTCCACGGTCAGTAGGTCGGGGCAGTTCTACGGATGGCAAAAATGCATGACTAAGGGAGAGTACTATAGAAGCCTACTAAATACCAAGTACTGTGGCAAATAGGGAATAGCTGTCCTCTGGCTCTTCTCATATGAGCTTTGGTGGCATCAGGTGAGACTAAAAGAAGGCTGTTCACAACAACAAATGAAGAGATACTCGTTAACAAAATTTGTAGCTAAGCCATGAAACTCTCTGTGGCATGGCAGAGAAGCTACTAAAATTTTGCCAGGATTCAAAAAACGATTCATTGGATTCATGGAAGAAAAACACCTGATTGTCACTAATTCAAATACAATTCCCCTATTAAGTGCCTGAATCAGGTGGCAACAGATGAGGGAACAACATTTGGGAGTCATTTTTGCAAGCTCCCCTGGACACTTACTCTGCCCTTGGCACACAGCGGAGAGACGCACCAGTGGTCTGACTCACTGTGACTGCTTCTATGTTCCTTTACTCAACATATGTGAGAATTTTATAGGTTTTTACACAAGTAACATGTGAACTTGCAACAAATGCTGCCTGATCAGTTACTGCTCCAGATTCCAGAATATCAAAATTAATATGAAGCTGAACTGGGAAAGCTTAAATCAGCATTTACTGACTTTAGCATTTTATTCTCCTCATTCTTTACATTTTACATACTTTGCATTTGCATTTTAGATGAAGTCCTAGAAGCTGTGTGTAAGATTAATGCATGATTGAGCGCAGCTTCTGGATATTCAGGCTGCAGTAAGTCTATTATTGACAGTGAATATTCATAGGGATAGATCAGCTTGGAGGATTAAAAGACACATCCTGGAGGGGTGGATATAATGCAATGGGGACAATCAAATAAATGAAGCAGAAAAGTTGTAGCTTTATTGGCGCTTTATAGTCACTCCCTCTGAATCTCCGTCAGTTCATAATTACTGTTGCCAGAAGATAAGAGCTATTAGCAGTGGCTGCTAAGAGAGCAAAGAGGAATTTGCTGATGCAGTCTGCACCAGCACCTGGTGTGGCACTCCCAGGTTGCCCCAGCAGAGCTCCTCCACCTGCACGCACTGAACCAGCTCCACCACTCCTCTGGGCAGGGCCAGGTCCGTCCCTCCTGTGTGCAGGGATATCTCCATCCCTCCCGTGCATTGTTCTTCTCCTATGCCTGGCCGTGCAGTAACAACATCTCTGGGGAAGAGAGGGGCTGGCTGACTGTGCAGCAAGTTGCCTTGGCATTCAGGGTAGACTGAGAGAACCAGAGGATTCCCTGAAGTAGGGACATCACTCATCTCTGGTTTACATATCTCTTTGTTCTTATTTCTTCTTCTACAATGAAATGTCATAAGAGGGCTAGGAAAGCTTTTGTCATCAGCTGATGAGGAGAAACAATGGCTCTGCTCGCTCTGTCGCCACTCCACAAAGGCTGAATCACCATCACAAGGCAAATTATCGTCCTGCCTGTTGCTCAGTTCCTTCATCCTGGTGACTCATTCTGGAACAAGGACGGGAGTGAAAGGCGGATGCTACAACCTCCCCCTATAGGAAGACGTGAACCAAATAGTAATCCGTGGTTGGGACCATCTCAGGGCAGGGGACAGTGAGCAAAGCTGGCGAGGAGTGCCTGGCAGGCAGCGGCAGGGCTCGGGGGATGCCACAGGGATGGAGGCAGAACTGGCACGGGTTGTGGGGAGAACAGGTAGCCTCTGCCTGGCAGCTCCGGGTGTGCAGTGGCTTTGCTGTTTCTGCCCCTCTCTCGGGGCTGTCTTTCTCATTAACTAATGCCACCAGCCTGACAGAACACATATAAGCTTGCTTTTCCTCAGTCAGCAAAGATTCCCCATAAGCAATACCATTTCTTCTGCCTTCCTTTGCTGAAGACATGCAGACTCTAGTTTTCTGTACATGGGGGTGAGCACAACACTGACTGCTTTGTAGGTAGCATGGAGAGATGCTTCTCTCTGCAGACTATCTTAAATGGATTTACATGGAGAAATGAACCCTCTCCTAGTCTAACTCAGCTTTTGTGGCTCAATGTGGAAGGCACACGTGCCAGTGAGCCTGTCTGTTGCCTGAAGTCTTTCCTGAAGGAGGGTGAGTGCTTTACGTACTCCCGGGCTGTGGGCAGCCAGTGCTGGACCCCGAGCTCAGCCTCATGCATCATCGCTGGGGCACATGCACCCAGGCATGGAGCCAGAGATATGGCATCCCACCCAGCACATGAGGCACTGTAAAACAAGTGCTGGTGATTTCGGGTTAAGGAAGCTCAAAACAGCCTGGTGGGGGAAAGCACGTCTCCAGAAAAAGCGTACCATATGTGCCTGCCAAGCAGGGCTGCTCTAAATGCTACAGCCAGCCTTCTCTCCTTACTCATCATCAGTGAAATGCGCTGCTAGGCTGGTGGAAACATTGCGTTGCCAAGATTAGACACAAAATGTATTTCACAGGAGAGCCACAACTAGTCTGAGGGTAATGAATTTTACGGCATGCTGTCTTGTGGAACATGCTGACGGCAATTTCTCCTTCCCTTGGCTTTGCTGTTACCATGGGAGCCCCAAGGTAAGTTGCCGCAGGGGTACAGGTGGGCAAGAGCATCTCTTGCAACAGGATGAGGAGGGCACACACAGTCCTCAGCTGAGCCATGTCAAGGGGCAGCAGCATCTCGTCTCCAGGCTCTCTGCCAGGGATACTCTACAAAACAGCCCACAGACATTGCTCGCTGGGTGGATCACTCCAGCAGAAGGACTTGTGCTGGTTTAACTCTTCATATTTATATCTCTCTTCAGTCACCGCTTGCCTTCCTGGTGCCCACAGTCACTCCTCCCCCGGGTTTCCTCACCTCCATCACTATCCACGCTGCAGCTCTGCGCTATGTGCTGTGCCTCCTGGGGCCTCACCAGAGTGTGACACAGCTAGCAAGTGGCCTTTCCTGAGCGCACAGAGCTGACGGAGGACGCAGCAGGCACCACGAGCTGCTCTGGGATACATTAATTGTTGATGCAAGAAGGTCATTGCATTATCTCATTGCTAATAGAAAAGTTCAAGCAATTAGGCTTTATGACACAGTGGAGGTACTAGCAGTGATTACAACTGTCAGACAAATATTTTGTGGTGATAAAGAGCAAATGAACACAGATTTTACTAAGCTTTTCAAGCTTGGGGGAAAAAAGTCTTTTATTTCCTTTTTCTTATAAAACTTCCCGCTGCAAGGGCAGCCATTAAATCCAATGTACAAGACTTTGCTGGGAAGGACACTTTTTGCAATTTGCCGCCTGGATGTGAGCTCCTCTGTGCATCATCATACCTTTAAGTGTGCCTTTTATGTTCAGAAGTCACTTGTGATTTCATACAAACCATGTAATAGAAGGCACAGCAGTTTCAGGCTGTTGTTGAGGAAGCTCTGCAGGCAGCATTTCCATTACAAGCCCACTACTCCACAGCCCATAACACCTTGTTTTGTGCATGTTGGACCTCCCAGCACAGATCAGCCCTGGATGAGGTAGCTGAGATGCTCCATGGCCACAAACACAGGGGAACATGCCCAGGTGCTGCCCCCAGCAAAGCCCATCTGCCAGTACAGGGGCTGCAATGTGCTGCTGTTAGGGAAGGGCTCAGGATGCTTTCTCCATGAAGCCTAGCTGAGATGTCTCCTGTGGGGAAGCACAGAGGGTCTAGGAGCTTCCTGAACACCAAAAAGGCAAGTGGATGCACTGAGCTCCTCTCCTGACTCTGCATGGGATAGCTGATGCTGCAAAAAGTCTTTGCTCAATGGCAAAGACCCCAGCAGCTGAACAAGAGTTCTTGTTGCAGGGTAGCAGGCACCACTAGAAAAGCCCAAAGTGTGGTCCAGCTCGAGTACCCATCTCACACAGGCTGCAGAGCAGCCCTGCACCCTCTCAGAGTACTTTCTGAAATACTCAGAAGGGAAGAACCTCTTTACTGCACCACCAGCATCACTGCAATGCTCGAGTGGGGAAAATCATGTTCATGAGGCCACCTGCCCCGCTCCCCTGGGGACTAATGGCACTCACATGTGCTGGTGAATCATTAAGCCCAGGAGAAATGGTTCTCCCGCAGTAATTGTCTTCCTGTTGCGCAGTAATGTCTGCTAATAGTACTGACAGCCCTCGCCTTTGGGAGGCTTTTAGTGTCAGAATTAGAAAAATGGGTATTCATGTTCTTCCTGACCCTGTGCAGACTGCAGCCTCTCTGGGTAGCAAATTTTATCCCAATAAATAATGGGCTTGCTTAGAGATATTATAAATAGACTGATAAGTAAGCATAAATGACAGGGCTGTTATTATACCAGAGGGTTATGTTGACATTACAAACATACTGAAGCTGGAGAAGTGGTGCTGGGTCATTAGGCTCCCAGACAGGATATCAGGGATGCCCACTGTGAGGATTTACCCTGAAATTTTTCATATTGCCTTTGGAGGCGTTTCCACATCTGTTCATTGACAGCATTTCCAAGCTATTTTTAGTTACAAACAAAATAATAATAGTGCTTTACACAAAAGACCAGCGCCTACTGTTGCTGCAAGCCTCTTTAAGCCTTGGAGTACTAAGGGTTCTTATCAGCATTTTGAAGGCTGAGAGCAGTCTTGGAGGATGCTGAAGTCTCAGTAATGGTGGCATGACTACAACTGGGGAACTGGGAGAGCCAGCTGAACCCGAGGCACCCACCCCTGTTGGGCTCTGGCCAAGCAGGAGGCTCACAATGGGGTGATGGGCAAAGGAAAGACAGGGAGGGTTACAAAGCAGAGGTGGGGGACACTTGGAGTCCTGCACAGTCGCAGCCCACCGCAGAGCTGGAAGATGCTGCAAATGTTGTGGAGCCCAGACACAGTGGTGGTGTCCAAGCAAACCAGTGCAACTGGTCTGTAGGGGCACCCAGGCACACCCCAGCCTCTCAGGCACTCGGCACTCACATGTGTGGCTGGCATTTGGTCCAGGGGACCAGGGAGGGGAGGACGTGTCACACAGCAGTGCCTGTGTGCGGGGAGACAGAGCTACAGGCCCCCACCTTGGCAAAGCGCCGTGCTCTCCCCAAACACAGCACACCAAATAAAAGGCAGTGGCATGTAGCACACAGATAAGACATTTCCTCTCTGAAGTGCTTTATGACCATAGCCCAGTCAGGCTTCCCCTCACCTCCCATATGTTTCATAACCTCTGGGACAACCCTCTGTGTAGCAGAACCACTGTTTCTGTCCCCAACAGCAGGCAGGGAGAGCTGAAGCCCTGTGCAGTCCCAAAGGACACAAGGGAGGCTTCATCTACCACAGCATATGGCTGTGTCCCCCAGCTATAAGTCTGCTTGATTAAAAACCCACCTCTCCCTGCAAACCCAGCATGGCAGGAACTCCTGTGGGTGGAGGGGAGTGAGTCTGGCAGGTCTCTGCACCTCCCGGGAGAGGCTAGTGGCTCTGCCCATGTGCACCAAGACCTGGTCCCCACAACAGACCCCTCCATCCAAAGGGTCTCCAGCAAGGTCAGCCTTCCCACCACTCACCCCAGGGGTCTCTTTTTCCCTTCAAAAAGAGGAAAGGTCTTCAAAATACCACTTTGGCCTCTGGCTTACTTCCCTTGAGTCTGCTCAGGACACATCCAAACTTCTCTCCACAAATACAAGGGCCCCTCTCCGTGGGGTGAGGAGACTGAGGCTGCCAGCTAGAACCACTCCATCCCAAGCCTGGAGCAGCAGAGAGAGAAAAGCCACCAAACCTCCTGTGACTCATACCGAAACCATGAGTCATCTGCATTTCCAGCCAGGCCTGTAACTAGGCTGGAAAAGGGCTGATCCTGGAAGGGTGGGAAGGTGACAAGGATCCAACTGTCAGAGGGGTCACAGCCCAGGCTCAGCAACCCACAGGTTGTGCAGACCCCTGGGCTGTAGGGAGCATCTCCAAGCAGCCATGCTGGCATTTTCCCTGGATGCTCAGGGGCTGCTGGTCAGCGGAAGCTTCAGTAGGTTTTGCCACTGACAGAGCTCACACCACCTTCAAAATCAGGTCTTTTAAGGAATGCAATGTTTTCAAGATTCTGTCATGGGTGTGCAATGCACGCTGGTGGGGTTACAGCTTCAGAAACATCCACCACCTGGTCACCACCTGGCGAAAAATCCAGCCCTGCCTTCACTTGCAGAGATCCTCCAAACCACTTGTGACCTCTTTGGGAACATTATTAGCTCAAGCTCTCCCGGTCTGCCCGCCGCTTGCCGGCACAGCCCTGCGAGCTCTCCCACTGCAGTCGGGATCAAAGCTGGCAGCTCAGCTCAAAGCACTGCTGAGAGCACATCTTAAAGAGCGTTTCAGCCCAGTCCCAAAAAAAGCTCATCTGCTTTCATCCTCGCTGCAGTCTAACAGACATCTACAGGCCCTTGGGTAATTCCTTGCGGATTCCTTTTCTCTCTGCTGTGTCAAGCCAGGATGAAACCTGTCACAAAGCACATTTCAAAGATCTCTGCGATGTCAGCAGCCCCGTCTCTGCTGGCTGGCAGCTGGGTGGCTGGGAGGCAGTGCTGGAGCAATGTTTTCCAGGAGCAGGAGCTCAGCCTGGCTTGGCATCCCCTGGGGCCAGAGATGCTAAGAGCAAAGACTGTATCCTGTGTCCAGCCTCCTCAGAGACCTGGCTATCAGCTGGGCTAGGGATCCAGGCATATTTACCCCCCCCGGGATGGAGTTAACCTGCCTGGATTTTTTCTAAAGAATCAGAGAAGAAGGGAAAAGGCAATCAGAAAATGCAGTCATCCAGGGCTGCATCAGGACATCATGTCCCTGAAATGGGACAGAAAAATGCCCAGGGTTATTCTCAGATTCCGGGACACCAAACCCACTCTGCTCCCTGGTGCAATCCCCTGCACATGCCAGGCCCAGCCCAGTCTCAGACCACCTAAGACCTCTTTTACTCATGAATGACAGTGTTGGCAGCAAATCCTCCATCCCATGGAAGAGCAAACAGCAGCAAAGGAAAGCCCCAGTGCTGCTGGGCAGAGTTGTGTGCAGGCACACACCAAGGCCAGGTTAGCTCCTGGACATGGACCTCCAGGCAACATGAGTGGTATGGCTTTGGTCTTTGTTAGGGAATGGGGCTGGTGAATCTCAGTGCCATGTGGGATATGTGGCATCCAGATGGGACACATACATGCAGGGACAGCAATATCCTGGGAGAACATCACATCCTAGACACTGTCATGCAAGGTCTTCTGCCCAACATAGATCCGGAGTGGTCACATCTAGAACAAACCAAAAAAAGCCCCTGTTACTAGTGCTCCACTCTTAACTCTGAGGGATTTCTGTAGGATTTCAGCGTGGGATTCAGTTTTTGTGCAAGCTGGAGCACAACAGCAGTGGGTCAGGGTCACAAAAGCATCGGCCTGCAGGAGCTGGCTGTGCAGTGGCTGGGCATGGAGACAAGTGGCGCAGGATGCAGCTGCAGCAGCCAGGGCCACAAAGAGCCTTTCAGGGCAGCCAGGCTCAGCCCAGTGGCACAGTACCAGGCTGTCCATGGCCAGAAGGACCAGTGTGTGTCTCAGCCCTGTCCGTGTGTTTTGCCAGTGGCTGAATTGTCTCTGGTGGATCTGTCATCGATTTTTCTCCCTTTCCCAGGGCTGAAAGGGACCTTGTCTGAGCTCAGGGATGGCTTCTCACCTCTGCCCAGCACTTGGGGCACCTGGCTGGCCCATGGCATTAACACCCTTTGCATCAGGGAGGACAGCAGGGAACAGCACAATGGTAAGGCACCATGACCTGGGGATTGCAGACAAGATAAAACACCCTGAGAGTGGGATAAGCAATGGCTTAATGCTTAGAGCCAAGGTCTCTGCCCACCTTATTTCCACAACCTCCTCCACACAGGAGAGCTGTGCTGATGCGCAAGAGGGGCTTCATTGTATGCTTGTCCAAAGAGCTGTCTCCTCTCTGGCAACAGAATGCAGACCAGGCACCCCCAGAGCCATGGGCTGCTATGAAACACAGGGGTGTCACCGCTCCTGCAGTCACCGCCCAGACTCTGAACCCTCAGCCCTGAATGTGCCATCCCCTCACAGAGGAGCTAGCCTATCTCTGTGCCCACCAGTGCTTCCCACCCACCAGTTAACCCCTGCACTGGTGACTCCCTTGACACAGAGGAACATCAGCCAGGTCCAGCACAAAGCCATGCATATAGTGACAAAAGCCACAAAGGAGCCCAGAAGCCACTTGTTGCTCCCCTGGGACATTCACCCCTGCAAGCCCCTCTCCCATTAGTGCCTGAGCACAGCTGGAAGCCATTGATCTGGCTGAGCAATTAACCTGAGATCTCCTGGGAGCTGAGAAACAAGGGAAGGGTTTGGAAGGAAGTGAGGAGGAGGAAGTGGAGGAGATGGAAGGGTTGCATCTCTGTGTGTGCCACCCAGTCAGCAGCAGTACAAGCAGGGCTGTGCTGTGCTATGCTGGGGGTTTGACCTCTTCTCTCCTATGCAGAGCCCAGCTTCCCAAGCGTGCTGGTGGTGTTGCTTGTGAGAAGTGCTGTTTCACAGTGGGTGGATTGGGAGGACTCCACATTTCTCCCTGCTGCAGGATTCGATGCTACAGAAAACTCGTAACTAATGGAGAGGCAGAGCCGGCCCACAGCATCAGCAAAGAGAATGAAAATCCCTATCTCCGTGGGGTGGAGGATGATCCTCTCGCTGGAAAGGTCTCTGCCAAGCACAGCTAATCCCCACAGAACACGTTCAGAGAGACAGGGAGCAGAGTGGCATCCAGAGGATCTTCAGGGAAAGCACTGGTAAGCTGGAGGAAAGCAGCTCCCTCCACTCCTGCTGATCCAGCACCCTCTGCTGCATGCCGGCACCCAGCCAGGGACACATCTGGGGACAGCAGGGACTTCTCAACAGTGAAAAGCAGCAGCAGTGTCAAGAAGCAGAGGCAGGACAAGGAGGGAGTGAGTTACCTCCTGGTGCCATTGGGACCATTCTCAGCTGCAGCAGGTTGAGCAAGAGCAGTGTCAGGGCTGCCAGGAGCATCCCTATTGGAACAGATCCATCCCTTGCCCCTGTGTAGGATCATGGGCTCTGCCCACTGGGAAGAAGGGTAAGCAGGGGTTGAAGGCATCAGAGTAAGATCTTTCTCAATGGTTTTAAACTCATCGCAGATCTAGAGGTGACACACTGACAGTAGTCCAAAGCTTCTGTCAAACCAATATGTAATTTTTACTGTACTCTCCACCTGACCAGTCACACTTTTAGTCTCACGGCAACAAATACCCCAATTTCACTGTGTTGTGGATTGGATCATGGGAAGGTTCCCCCAACACCTTCAAGATCTCATGGCAGGGGAAGCAGTGAGCACCCACTCTGTGTTCATGGGTACAACAGAAACCTGCCGTTCTGCGCCAGCAGTGACCAGCCTGGGTGGGCTGGCTCAGATGTGCCGGCAGCATTCAGACTCCTGAGGCCTGAAAAACTGGCTGGAAGTCTCTGTGGCAACATGTTATCTCACAAGATTTATGGTCCATCCTGCTCCAGGCAAAGTCAGAAATACCACCACAGTGATCACTCTGGGTATTACTACATTTTTAATGCTCCTGCTCTGATATTCACAGCCAAGGGAGAAATGAGGATGGGAACATTCACAGTTTTACTCCCAGCTCCAGGAAGGAGCTTTCTGGGGGTTTGGTGTGGGGGTATTCAGGGAGGGGGAGACAAGGCTCCTGTTACTTCCCAACTTGTGATTCTGGCTGGAAAATAAAGTAAGGCTGTGCTGTAGGATGAATAACTGCACAAGCCCAGGAGTGGGATTTTAATCTTCAGTTTCCTCTTTTACCTTGGGAAAGGCATGACCCCCCCATCAGAGCCTGGCCCTGTGTGCTGATGGAGAGGTGTGCAGTGAGGGGAGCAAGTACCCAAGGGACCAGCATGCTGAAGCTTGTCAGAAATGCAAAGGGAGGACCTGCCAAAGTCCCTGCCAAGGGCTGCACACCTAGGGTGGCTGCAGTGAGGCTGTAGCTTCCAGGACACAGTTCCTCAGCACCAGTCAGTCACGTCCTGACCAGTTTGCGTGTGGGATGACCTGCTTGCTACATGGCTCTGAAACTGGAGCACCCCCACTTTGGGAGAGCTCTGTTTCCCCAGGCCTCACATGGGAGGTGAGGACAGGTCTCCAAAGATGTCCTGTATCACACAAATAATTACACAACCTTGTGCTAGGGAAGGGAGAGGGAGAGAGAGATGGAGAGGGAGAGGGTTCATTATGGTGGTACAAATGCAGAAAGACAGAAACTCATTTGTGATTGGGGACAGATGCTGACAAAAACACATCTTCAAATAACCACACTCAGGAGCAAACAAAACACTGTGTTTGCAAAAATTATGTTAAGATAGCAACCTACATCTTAGCCAGCCTCCTTGCCCCTACTCTTCCCACAGACCGCAGTGAGCTGCCTTCTGGCTGTGGAAGCAGAGCAGCCTGATCAGCGGTTTTCCAAGCAGTCCTGAAGTCCTGGGGAGGTGGAAGGTGGTAGGTGGACTGCCTCCCCCTGTCCCTCATCGGTTGCTGGGGTGCTGCACAATGGTATCTGTGCCACTGTATGTCCCTCTCTGTGTGGTCATGGGTGGAAGTCCCCAGTGACACAGGCCAAGCTGGGCCCCCCATGTTTTCCATCGCCACCCTCACAGCTCTGCTGGTGTGAGGGGTGATGGGATGATGGTGAGTGTGCCCCTGGCAGTCGGTCTGTCCAGCTGATGGAACATGCACTGCCCCAGCTGACTGCCAAAATTAGGGCACAATCACAGCATCCCCCTCACTCACCACCCAGTGAGGGCTGAGCTGGATGGGTAGTGAGGAGCAGGAGGTGGCACTGCTAGCACTACCTGCCATACACATGATGGGTACATGGACAGCTCCTGGCCCTGGCATCTCCTGCATCTTGCACTCATGCACAGTGAGGAAGAGCTCGCTGCTTGCTGCTTTGGTGATACCAGGCTGGTGCCACCTCACATGGGGAAGCACCAACTTAAGTGTGCAGCACCCCAAGGCTGCACAGCAAGCCCTACATCCCTGCTGGGAAAGAGGGAAGAGGAACCAGTGCTGTGCTCCTGAGTGGTGTCTCCCCAGGGAGGTGTCATTACGTCTTCTGTCAGTTCTGCTTACGATTCCCTTCTTGTTTGCTGGCAAGATAATTTCTTTTCAGAGCCACAATCCACGAAGTACCAGCAATACACACACGCTTTGCAGCGAGGCCCCTTGGCCTCAGTCCAGCCTCAACCCAGACAGGGATTTGAGTTTGCAGCTCAGCAACTGAACCACTCATATTTAATTGAGTATCTATTTAATTGTTGTATTTAATTCAACTGGGGAAGACACCTTGCACTCGGCTGTTCAACACTGCCAGAACAGGAGTGGCCCTTTCCTCTTCCCTGTATCCAGAGCAGCCTTGTGTGCCAGCTGCCACCCCAGGACCCTCAGTCCCAGCCAGACTCATGGGGCTGAGACCCCCAGAGGGGGACCCCGTGCCCGGCCTCTGCCAGGGTGCGGCAGCAAAGGCACAGTCTTGGGACCAGCTCTCCCAAAGCTGCGCGGCCCCCTGGCTGTGAAAGGATTTTCTGTTGAACTGGGAAAACCCTGCACTTCATCCAGCCAACGTGGCAGCGAGGGGTCTCAAACGCAGCATTCATCACCCTCAGCAGCAGCAGCAGCAAGTTCTCAAGTGGGTAGGACTTCATGATTTCCTCATTAATGCTCAGAACAAGATGTAATAGCTGTAGTTAAAATTACCCCATCTCTGCCGCCTCCCACCACACAAAGGAAAGTTATTTTTAACTCCAGGTTGCCCAAGGGATGCTGCATGGTGACATCTGTTGTGCCATCGTCAACAGTCTTTGCCTGGCAAGAAATTTGGGAAGAGAGAGCCCTCGCTCCAGCCAGCTGGGATCAGACTAGGGGTCAGCATTGCTGCAAACTCACCCCTCCAGGATCCCCAGCTCCTCCCGAGGGGCAGAAGCTCCCACTAAGGCCACTCAGGAAGTGCAGAGGACCAGGTGCCCAACTAAGTCCTCCTTTGCTATGCTTTTGTTTGGTTTCCACATAAACTTGGTGGGCTGAAGCTATTCCAGGAGCCGCAGTGGCACTGGGCAGGCAGGACAGTGCAGAGTCACAAGGACAGTCATGCAAAACCAGAGGGGATTAGCTTTTAACACGCTTCTTGACAAACCCTGCAATTGTGGGATTGCCAAGATCCCAGCAGGAAAATGAGCCAGCTTGCTGCCCTCCTGACCACAAACTGGCTACCAAACTCCCACAGAAACCTACAAATGGCCACAGTGCACAGGAGCATCCTGGCCATTGTTCCCCCATTGGATGTGGCCACACAGTCCCCTGTGAACCATGCCGCAGGGCAGCAGGACCATCACACCTCCTCCAGCCCTGGTGTGGTGGCTTCAGAGCTCCCTGGGGGCTGCTCAAACAGAAGAGTTCAGAAGCCCCCAGCAGAGCAGCTGAGCAGCCAGGAGTGCAGTTATCACTTCAGCTTCATCCTGCTGGCTGGGAATGAATGTGGCACCATTAAACATTTGCTCTGAGGGTTCTCTGAGCTAATGTGGGGTAACTCAGCTGTGCACTCAGTCTTTTCCATATCTAGCCTCACTGATGTCTGCATTAAGACTTGGCAATTGGGAGCTAGTATCCCAAGAAGAATTGCATGGTTCCTTGTGTTACTTACTGTCTTGGGGCTAAGTTCTTAGACTCCAAGAACATTTCTTTCTGCTGCATCATCTGCAGCAAACATTGTTATCCAGGTGTTCTGCTCTGCCTTGCAATTAGTCCCTGAGCCTGCTGGGCATCTTGTGGGTTATACCCTTACATCTTGTCCCAGAGAGAAGTTCATGTGTTGGAAAACGAGGCAAGAGCTACCACTGCTAGGCCTCTGGAGAAGATCACGAAGGTTTGGAAAGCCGTCAAGACTCTGCCAGGGTTTTCTTTTGGGTCTGTCAGTGACCTGTTGTGAGCCTGCCTTGCTGAATCACCGCCATCCCCCTCCCCTCTTCAGAGCTCAGTTTCTCTTCCTGCTACCAGGGAATAATCCATAATAATCCTTTGTAATCTGTGGGATTCCGGTACAGATGCGCTGTGAGTACGCAGAGCTGAGGGGTTAGGTATATTTGTCTCGAGACGCAGGGTACATCTGGTACTCATGCAGAGGTCTTGCACGATCCAACACGGACACACATGGAAAACCCAGGACTGCAGCTCAGCCTCTGAAAGCAGCGTCTACGCACGGTGGGCCTGAACTTCACCAAATTTAACAAAACACCACTACAGAACATGAGCTTTTCACATCAAATATTTAAAAAACAGAGAGAGGGAGCCTCTGCATTTTGTTATAATTAATGTATACGTTTATTAAGCCAAAGGAGTTTGATCATGTCACAGTATGTTACTAGAGCACGAGATCCCTTCTTTTTAACTTCACTAACAATGGTTATTTTAATTATTTAAATTTTTTCCCCTTTCAAGCTTAAAAAAAAGTTAACTCCTGCATCACCCATGACAGACTCTTTTATGGTTTTGTTTTTGTTTTTTTTCTTTTTCTTTTCTTACAGTACAAAACAAAGGTTTCTCAGACATGTAAACAACCTTCATGGAAATGAAACTGCTCTCAAAGTTAACTTTACTGTTATGGACGTTCTGTTGGATTTATGTCATGTTAGATGTACTTCAGCTCAGTGACTCCTTCCATGAGAGTTATTGTTATCACCACCTGCACTGCAATAGTGCCCAGAAGCCTTGGGGAGGGCTAGGGCCCTTCTGTGCAAGGTGCTGTACAAACATACAACTTTGTGTGCCGGGTAAGAACAGCATTCGTTGATGGGACTATAACCCTCCTGCTTCCCTCTGGTCAGAGGTCACCCTCACAAACGACAGGAGCTGGAGTGAACTCTTCTCCAAACTAAGTCTGGAGCTGATGTACAATTACTGTTGAAGAGAAATGCTATGACAGGCCGATACTGCTGCCTGCAGTCCTGTGTGTAAAGCTGCTGACAGGAATGCTCATGTGAGTGAGAAACTCCTGTGGGAAAGGTCTACGGGCCCGAGTCCCTGGATCATTGAACTCCTTTGCAAGAAAACATGCAAGAAAAGGAGACTGGTTCTTTTTCTCTGTTTCATCAGTGTAATTCCAAAAGAGAAAGGGACAGGATCAGTTGCTCAATTTCAGCACCTTGAGCGTTTTGTCTTCTGATCCCCAAATTTAAAGTGGTCTCTGCTCTGCCTTGTGCTACTGTGACCAGGCCTGGAGAAGTCTGTTGGACACTCTCTGTTGTCAGGAGGCAGTGATTTGCCATTACAGCATGGAGGGACTCTGTTTTACAGTGTGAAGGCTGCACCCTAGGCAGGAATTGTGAAGATTGTGTTTAGCCATCAGCAGAAATTATTCTGAAAACACTTCAGAACAACTGAAGTTTAAATAATGACCCTAACATTTGAGCTGAAAGCAAAGGATTACATGAAATAAATAGCAATGAATCAACGTCCCTGCACAAATGCAACATATTCCTGCCTAAGAAGCATCCCTTACAAATTACTGCCCTTTAGGCTGTATCAGATGTTTAAATGAACCCTTTAGAGCTAAAATACAGTACTCTGGAATGAGGTTAGAAAAATTTAAAAATGACTAATGGGAAGTGTGTACAACGCTCTCTTTGAAACAAATTTCCCACCTGGACGGCCTAAGAGCGTGAAGCCTCAGTAGACATAGAGCCGATCCGAAATGGCAGCAGGCATGTGCGTCATGATCTGCATGCGCAGCCACCAGTAGTAATCCATGGGGTGGTAGCGGGTGTAGGGGGTCGTGGAGGTGAGCGCGTGGGCGACGCTTTCGATGACGGGCGAGGTGTCTGTCGAGCCGCTGTTGCAGTACGTCTCCATCTTGCTGACCTGCTCATCGAAGTACTTCCTGCCGTAGTCTTTGCGCACTATCTCGGGGAGCTCGTCCCACATTTTGTCGGCTATGGCTTTGATTCGCTCGGGGCTGTACAGGTTGGTGGCAGCTATGAAGTTGCCAGGCTCCACGATGCTGACCATCACCCCCTGGGGCTGCATTTCGTACCGCAGGCAGTCGGAGAAGGCTTCCACGCCAAACTTGGTGATGCAGTACGGCGACCGGGCAGGACTGCCCATCCGACCCATCATGCTGCTGATGTTCACCACACGACCTAGGCAGAGGCCAGGCAAAGCACAGCTGAGCTGTGGGACCTGATCCAGAGCAGATACCTGACAGACACCACCCAACGAGCACCCACCCACCCACTGCAAGTAAGGGCTGCCTGGCAGAGCTGCTTGTGGCTCTGTCTAAGCATTGCTGTCCTATGCAGCGGCCTTCAGGCAGAATATGCTCATTGCTTGTGCTCCCTGCCTCTTTATAGCTGAGGGAACAGGCTCATGGTGACATACAAAGCTCAGTGCTATGGGAAACACGGGAAGAGGCTGGACAGAGCCTGCATGGTGGGAAACTGGATTGCTCAGAAGCAACCAGAGCTGAGCCCAGACAAGAGGGAGCAGCAGCAAAGAAAGTCTCTGGCACCAAGGCTGAGCTTGTTTACTTGCAAGTCAAAGGCACACAATACAGAAGCTCAACAGTGGCTTATAGTGCCTGCCTCTTAAAAGGGAGTGGGTTGCTCCTGCACCACAAAGGGGCAGAGCAGTCTAAGTCCACTGCACCCTTTTCCGTGTGATGGTTGGATTATGGCTCCTGGCACAGAGCTGGGGCCTTTCTCCTCTACAGAAGCCATCCATTTCTGCTGGGGAGAATGCAGGTAGGAGACTGTATGCTGCGGACTAATCAGAGGTTGTAGTTCTCTACACTTTTTATCAGTGCTCATTGCAAATTTGTATTAAAAAGAGAAACTTTGACTGCAGAAGTGGATACCTTTCCACATGGAAGAAATGCTGCCTGGGCCACATACAGCCGAGATCTGTAGCACACAACACTTAGCATCTACAGATGCCTCAAGAGTGAAAAAATTTCTCACTTAGGTAGTTGGCACTAATACAGGAAAGCTTTTGCCCCTTTATGCTGAGACCCATTCAAGGTCCAGATCTGCGTTCCTTTGCTGGACAAACCCCTCCTCTCATTCATTCCAAGCTCCTGAGGTAACAAAGCACCCAGCTGACAACTTCCCCACAAGAAGCACGTCACAGCACCCTGCTGCTGCCCACCCTGCAGCACTGGCACGGCTGCTTTTTATACAGAGGGGAGGATTGCTCCTGGCGTGGGAATTTATGGTGAGCTGCAGCTTCTGAGCAGGTAAATGAAGGTATGATGGATTAGATCTTGTGTGGGATGTTGCAGGAGAAGGCAGCACAGATGGTTTTCAGGACTGCTGCTTTGCTGTGTATCTCAGAGCAGTTAGGAAATCCATCAATTGCATGTATGCTGTGGGTCATATTCCCTCTGTAAAGGTATGAAGGTGGCCAGTGGTGCAGAGAGAAGTGTAGTAGGCCTTTTGGCCCCTAAAACAGCAAAACATGGGGCAGGATGAGGGGCCCGCTCCAGAGTGGCCCTCAGAAGGTGATGACTCACCCTTTGACCTCCGTATGAGCGGGAGGAAAGCCTTGGTGGTCCGCACAGTCCCCCACAGGTTCACCTCAGCTACCTCCATGTAGGTGTCCATGCTGGTGAACTCAACTTCCCCGAACGTGGAGATCCCAGCATTGTTAACCAGACCCCAGAGCCCTGGAAGACAAAAATGAAGCAGAAAGCTTTCCCTCTGTGAGACTAATGAGAACAGTGTGGAAAAGGTCCTGCTACTAGACTACCGAACCACACAACAGAGCTTTTTGTTACGACTTGTGATCATGGATGCCAGAGAGAAGAGAGTCCCGAGTGAACTTCAGTCTCCTGAGCAAATGCAACCACAGTCAGGGTCTGCCCATACTGCCCAACAGAGCAGCCACACCACAAAGTACCATGAATAAGGCTTCCTGGAAGTTCTAAGTCAGGAAACAGAGAACTTCAGTCTCTTCAATAGAACATAGTTCAGTCTAAGCTGTTCTCCTTGAAATTATCTTTTTATCCTTTGTATTTTTTTAAAAAAAAGCAAATTCAAATTTTGAGTAATTCTTTCAAAGCCAAATCCCTTGTGTCACCTTCAGAACTAAAATGTCTGTAATGCTGGGAATGGGGATGTGAACATGGGCGGGCACGCATCCCACAGCCTCTCCCTTTTATTCTGCTGCAACCAAGATGGCAACAACTGAAGCAACCAACTCATTTGACAGTGAAAAGAAAGGCTAAAAAGGAATTTGGAATAAAAGGAACTCACTTCATGTAATATCCTAACTACATGGGAAACGGACTCAGAAAGGTCTGGGATGGCTTCTCTCTGCTGTCTAGAAAAACTCACTGTTATCTGTTGACTGACTGTGTCCAGATCTGTGTTCTCAAAACCAGCCCAGAAACAGCAATAGCAATCCTGGCCTAAGCCTGAGAATACAGGGCTGGAAAACTTCAGTTTTCAGAAGATCCATACATAAAAAAAATAAACATAAAAAAAGTAAACTAAATAGGTTTATGGAAATTCCAAAATAAAACATTACTGATTGTTTTGCTTTTAAATAACTTTCATGTGTTGAAGTGTGTACATTGTTTAGGGAAAAAAACTTCAGCTTGCAGGAATAAAGCACTAATACCAGGACCTTGACCACCACCCTGATTTCTGCTATTGTCCCTATAGAAGCTAGTGAAGAAAAAAGCAGTTTTCTTCATAGATGCCACCTTAAGGGCAAGCTGCTTTCTGATATGGCACAACATTTAAACAGGCTATCTGCTCTGCACTGCTGCTCCTCAAAGTTTTGGGCCCTTCATTCCTGTGCTCAGCTTTTGAAACATGCCCTGAAAATGCTCTCAGAGTCCAGCTGAGGGAGCTCCTGCCACCTGCGTGACCTCAGAGCCCATTGCATACACATACCTTTCTCTGGATCCTCCAGGCTGCTGTTCACGTGCTCCACTGCTCGGTCCACTTCTTTGCTGTCACAGACATTGAGCTGAACAGTTCTCATTCGATCACTCTTCATGTTGTCCAGATCCTTGGAGCCACCCTCTCCCTTGTCCTAGAGGGGAAGAAAGTGCCGGTGAGAGTCTGGCCAAAGGGCTTGTGTAGAATATCAAATGCATAGCAACCACCAAATCAAGCAAAAGAGTGCACAGGGCAGTCATGGAATAATCAGGATGGTCCTGCAGCTCTAAAAGGAAGGGGATCAAACAGAGCTGGTCCTGCAGAACACCATTCCTTGAGCATCTCCATCTGACCAGGAGCTCTGTCACCAAGTCAGTGGGTACCAACTGTTTCAACCACCAAGAGAGCAGCCAGAGCTGGACATGCCCCAGCAAGACAACTCCTGCCCAGTACAAGCTCCTGAGTTCAAGCTATACCCCACTGCCACAGCGGTGGGAACATGGTGCCATCCTCATGCTGGCACCAGTAACACAGTAGGAATATGGTATAAAATAAGCGGTGAGAGGCTGCACATGTACAGCGCACATGCTTCTCAGTCACGTTGCCAGCTCAGGAGCGACAGTCCTAGAAGAGGGACTGCCTGCCCACTGCTCTCTCCCTTCAGCTGATCTATGTGCACAGCTCCTGCTGCCTCCCATGGACTCCTACAGAGTCTGATCACCAAGTGCCTGGCCAGCTTGCCTGCCAGCAACTCTCCCCAGTGCCTTTTTCAGCATCTTGCTCTCTTCTCTGCCTCCCTCCGTGAGCTTTTTCTCACTCCCATTTCCAATCTCTACTCCTTTTTCTCAGCTCAGAACAACAGATTCCCCCAGTATACACACATGCACTCACAGCCCAGCCAATTCACCGCAGCCAGCCCCCAAGATGCCTTTCACATGGGCCAGATGCTGCCATGCCCAGGGCTAGTCCCTTCACAGCAGCGAAGCCTGGTGATGGTGCTTCCAGGACACACACAGGGCATATTAATATGAGTTTGGCACTATCCCTGAATCGCTCCCACAGTTATAAGCTACTGGACTGTGCTGGCCATTCCTGCTTTTGTAGAGGATGGTGAGGTCTGGCTCTGAAAATAATCACTTTCGGGGAACATCCTTGTCTTTACTGTACGAAACTCCCTCTGTCATCTCAATAACATCCCTCACTGGAATTCTTTACTTTTAACAGGCTAGATATGGGATGTGTCCCACAGGATCATCAGCTCAGCTCTTCTTTCCCCACTGCTCAGCCCTCAGCCCACCGCTTGCTGGTCAGGATCAGCAGGCAGCATCATCAGAATGCTCTTCACTCCTGATAGATGAGGCTTTTTAGATAGATAACTTTTTTCCTCTGACCTGGAACAGGCCAGTTCTTCCTAGCAGGGCTGTTTCCTGACAGCTGAATGACATTAGATTGTTCTCAGCACTCATAGCAACAGGTACTCCCCGTCAGAGAATGCCAACAGTCAGTTGTCAATGAGATGGTGCTCATCTCAGTCTGAACCCAGGCTGCATATCTGCTCCCCTGAGCAAGGGTTCCCTTCAGACATCATGCTTTAGATACCACACAAGGGTGGCCATACATCCCCCTGAAAAGACCTTATCCTGGCTCCTCCCATTCCTGTGCTTATCCACTGTGCTCACAAACTGTTCACTAAACTTAAGTACTGACATCTCCTCTGTCGACTTCTCCACCTTTCCTTACTCCACCACGGACTGTTAATACCGGTTAGTGTTTGTCCATCAGAGAAGGCATCTGCTCACTCTGCTCACACGGAAGCATACTGCATACCAAAAAAAGCAGTTAAGAGTCCCATGCACAGCTCAGTGGTGTTTGTTGTCATGGTGACTGAAAATAAGGGTCTTGTGCTAAGTTTGCTGCTCACTCAAACACACTACGGTGCGTGAACCGGTGTGTGTGGCAAAGCACTGAAAAGCATACAAGTGGCACGGGTGGGAATGCCAACAGGGAACCAGCAAATGCAAGCATGCAAGTCTCTTGGAAACAGCAGATATGGCTAAAGGGAAGAGGAAGAACAATAAAGCCAAGGTATCTTTTTCCCCAGTCCCAGATCTGCAAAGTGCTACAAAATCTTTGGGCCACCAACACACCAGCCTCAGAGGCCTTGTAAGGTCTGATGGGACCTTCACAGTGAACTTTTCGTCCTCCCTTAGAGGGTTGGCTCAGCAAGCTAACATCCCTCCTGCCCTCCCACCCACACGCAGCAGGGTGCTTGCAGAGGGACCCTTGAGGCTGCAATCCTGTCCAAAAATTGGACTCTGGGCATTAACCCAGATCCAGGGGGACATTCCTTTGGCTCTTCAGAAAAAGCAGAGGGGTGGTGTTAAAGCCAGGCATGCTGTGATTGTGTCATGCTCTCCTGGCATGGGATGCAGCCCGTCCCACAACTCCTGGGCCCATTTGCAGCACTGGAAGGTCCTTCTCATGCTACGCCAAGAGAGCAGTACACCTCTGCTGTCAGCCCCCAGGGTCTGCGGTCCCCACGGCAAGAGGGACCAGCTCGTGCATACTGAAAAAGCACACTGCTGCCTCATTTTCCTCTTTCCATCATTGCCCTCTGGGGCCTATGGGCTTCAGCTTGTATCTTTATCACTGTGTCCTTCAAGCAGTATGTAACACCCTGTGGCTCTGAGCGCTCTTGTTGAGCCCTACAGTAAGAGGCCTGCATGCTGGCTTGCTCAGATAACCTCTGCCTTCTCATCCCCCTGCAAGCCCCAACAGGCCTGAGCACACAAAGCAAAGCAAACAGGGGTTCCACCACACTCCTGACAGCCGTGACAAACATCACATGTGTCCACTGGTAACAGATACTGATGGAAAAATACCTTCTTCATCTCGTGTCAGCTGGCTCCTCCAGCTATTAACCAAAGAGGAAAAAATAAGACAGCTGCAATGTGATCATTCATTGCATCCAGGCTACCACCATCTTTTGGCTATGAAGCATCAACACAACTCTCATGTGAACATATTTGCCAGTGAAAACATAAGAAGAAACCGTGTGTAAAATGGCACACTGTTTGCACAGGTTCATCGTTGGGGTCCCTTCAGTCATGGCTCTAAGCAACTCCCTCAGATTTCCTTCAGTAAAAAGACAGTCAGGTGCTCAGGATCTGGCCACTCTAGGAACCCCTTCCCAATGAAGAGTCAGCGCTGCACATACTTTTAATCTGCAATAACGACATGACCCATTGCTGAGAACAATGCATAACCTAAGGACACGATGCCCCCCCCAAGCTGGTGTTTGCTTGAGGTGCAGGTGTGCTGTGTAAAACAGTTCCACGAAAATAACACTGAGGTTTCATAGCCATTTCCTCTCTGTTGGGGCTAGGTTGAATATACCCAAGCAAAGGATGCTGCTTGCTTCTTATTTCGACCTCCACTTTTATCTAGTATCTAAAATCACACCGGGCTTTTTCTGCCCCTGAAATCAGCACCAGCAATTACACTCTGACCAGAATTCTGCTTATAATGTTGCCAGTGAAACCTGTAGCACACTCAGAAACCAGCTCAGTCTGCTGAACTTGTTTTAGTCCTACACAGCAGTTCTCCATGAACTATATGGCCTGAAGACACGAAAGAGGCCAACTGGTTAACTTGGGAGCTGTGGCTTTTTACATTATTTTCCTGATGATAACTGCTGTTATCAGCCTGCCATAGTCAAAAGATTTTGGAACATGGGATGTGAGTCCAGCTAAAGAAGCAATATTTAATTACATAGTGATACAGCAAAGCTTTCTGCAGGTTTTTGGCAAGGAATTAAATATTGATCAAAGCCTAAAAGAGTTCTGGCATGCTGCTGCATGTCAACTTACACTAAAATTGTCAGGGGCCAAGATTTTCCTCTAACATGCATTCAACAGAATGAGTACTGGAGACACCAAAATGGAAGGGAGGTTTCAGCGACAGTTAAAGACACGCTCACTGAAAATTGTGTCTTTCTGGCAGCTCAGACAGAGGAAGCGAAACCTAGAAGTCACTTTGCAGCTTTCAAATCTCTGGCTGCTGTCAACAAAGAGGCAGACTATTATTCTACACAGTGGTTTTTAAGTCTGCAATGTTCTTATATTCTCTAATGTTGATCTTCAGTTATAAAAGCTGAGTGGAAACAGCTGCCAAAAATGTACTCATCTACCCTCTTCTCTTCTTGACACCTTTTGAAAAGCAGCAGTGTGTAAGTGTCTTGTTCTGCTGTGAAGCCTGTAGAGGGAGCCCAGGTTAACAAATAAACCCTTGACCCAAAGCTGAGACACCACAAGGGATGGAGCTATCAGAAACACAAACTTCTCTTTTGAAAAAATGCCACAGGAAGAAAGCTGTAATTTAAGCAAAACTTAGCAATAATGGAAAAAAATAACAGCAGAAAAAGTACTGATAACATTAAAAAATACCTGGCAAGTTGTCTTTAGATAATATAAATATTCAAGTTACATTTACAGCTGTGAGTGAGCTCAAATATTATGATCAAAATAACTGACCCACTCCAGGATATCTTGAGGACTACGTTTGTTTCTGTTGGGAAATGGCCATGCAGCTGAACAGTGCAGCCTCCATGACCAGGCATCTGACTGCCATACAGAGTGCTCCTGCAGAGTGGATCAACACTGCGTCACTAAGCTATTTGTGGCCTGGTTCTGCTCTCGTTTGCACTAGTGGAATTCTATCACCTTTGCAGCAATTTCAGGAGACCCTCAATATGCACTAAGACATGGCAGTACTCGTGAACATATAAAAATATGCCCACAGCACATGCCATAAAAACACTGGTGACTTGGTGTATGTCACAATAATCAAAATAAACCCTGCATAAATATGTTTAGTCTGAGAGCAGGGCCAAAGGAACCAGACTCAACCTGATTCCCAAATTTCCTTATGGATAAGCCTATAAAATTAGATTTCAATTTCCAGTCCATCAGATATGGAACAGATCACAATGTGGCAACTTAAATAAAAATCACCTTAGATACCATTCAGTCCTGGTTCTGGTCTAGACCAGGTGATGATCTATGGAATTCAAGTACCCATGTCTTTCCCTTTGGGCTACCAAAGCCTTCTGTCTCTCCTTGACAGAAAACTGCAGAAAAAAGATTGGATTTGCTTAGTGTCTGTGCATATGCCATAGAGAAGAATACAGTTTCTGTATTCCCTACCTTTTGCAGGCAGCCGGCATAAATAATGAAGCCTTTGGTATGCAGGTGCTTGGCCAAGGCAAATCCAAATCCCGAGTCACAACCTGTTATAAGCACAGCTCTGCTGCCAATCTGCAAAACAAAAGAGAACAAAACGCGCTGGAATTGATTATTTGAAATCAGTGATTTGCAGTGCACAGAACAAAACTATGTACTTGGCCAGGAGCAGTCCATTCCAGGGATGTTCTTTACAGTCATTGTCAGCTACTGCCACCCAGTGCCTCATGAAGACAAGAAACAAAGCTTTTATATCAAGTTGTCTCCAGTGAGGCAGGATCACTGCCCTCCCAACACAAAGAGAAGTTCAGCATCTCTGGCAACAGGCTCTTAAGAGAAAAAGACCAAGCAAACCACCATTCTCTGGCAGTTCATACCCACCTTGAAATCTGAAAACATACCAGACAGTTCCCAAGACATGATTTCCCTTTGGTAGGAACTGTTCCTATATGTTCAAAGCAGGCAGGAGCCCACTCTTCCGTGCCATGCAGCCCACAGGGCATGGGGAGGAGGGTTTGACTGAAGAAAAGATATGGGTAAACTTTACTGACTGCTCACTCATCTTCCTCCATCTAGCACATAAACCCTCCAGGGCTGGGCTTTAAAAGCTAAATAGAATCAAATGGGTTTAATATTTGAAATTAAGACCAGTTGGTCATCAGTCTTTTTGTTCGCTTCATTTTTGGTCTTCTTATTTTTATAACTTACAATTTAAATAGAAGTATACCACCTCCCTTCTTCTAACCCAAAGAGCCAGCAGGTAAGTGACATGTTAAAAATTGCATGGTGTATCAGATATCCAGAAGCAAAAAGTGCACGTGCAGCAAGGTGCAGCTGTGGGTGGGATTAGGTAATTATCACTTGCGATTCATTCCAACTCATCTCTTTAAAAAAATGAGAAATTTGGCTTTCCCTGGCATACACAGGGACTGATCAGGATCACACTGGAAGCCCAGCAGTGATGGGGGGCCATATCTGAATTCCTCTGAGACTCTGTCGCAGGGCTATGGAGCAAAATGTGCATGCTCTAGCATGGCTACAGCACTGAGTTCTGTTCCACAAGATAGGCAAGAGCACAAAACATCCCCCTTCCTTCTGCCTGGCACTGTTCCGGGCAAGCTAGCACCTTCAAGGAGAGGGCTGTTAAAGAAGACAGCCACTCTCCAAATCAAGAGGTGAGGACACACCGATTTATTTACATCTCTTTAAACATCCATAACCCAGAAAGTGTGCTTTATCAAGAACTTGTCATGCAATTTCCCTCCTCTCTAAGGTGAAAGATTTCATCTGCTGAGTAAGTTCCAAAAATAGAAAAAATCCACTAGTCTGATTGTTTATTTCCATCCCTAGCAGTCATGTACCGTGCTACGTCAATGGAAGCTCTGTGCTAGGAAAGAATGTGGAGTATGTTGGAGAGGTCCAGCTCAGAATCTTTCTGGCAGATCAGAAAGAAGAATCTGGTCACCAGGCTTCAGGGATTTTAAAACTCCAGCTCAGCAGAACTAGTTCCTGGAAACCACAGTCATGCTCACCTGATCGACTTCACTCGCATAAGTGCGGCTGCCACATGGGGACAAGACAGGGAAGCAAAATCTTTGCACAGGCCTGTTAAAAACAACAACAGTAACAGAAAAATCAGGCATGGAATATCTTGTCCTGTACCCTGGTGCTGCAGCTTACAAATGAAATAGAACGTAGTTTTGCCTATGCACGAGGTAGATTGTCATTTGAGAAGACAAAATCCAGCCTACAGTTCCCCTTAGTCTGAGCCTCTGTGTTTCCTACTGTAAGAAACGTTTGTTTCTCAAAAGACCTGGATGCTATTTCTAGCTGCAGAAGCTGTCTGGATATTACCAAGAATTCTAAAATAGCTCCTGGTCTGGAGGCACAGAGCTGCTTCCACCCACAAAATGGGCAGTACAATGTTCAACGTTCATTTCCAACAGCAACAACACTCTTACTCAGAGTTGCACAAAGCTGGGGTAGGGGAAGTTATTAATTTGTCTAATAAAAGTATTCTGCTGTGGCATTGTCTCTGATACCTAGTCTAAGGTTGAATTTGCTTGGATATATCTCACTGCTTTCACATGCAAGTCTACCCTTCTGTCATCTTGGAAGATCCTTATTCCACTGTAGTACCTACCCCATAGATCTTATATCCCCTCTTTGCAACTGTTAAGCTAAGAGACATGTCTTTGAGCAATTCCATCCATGCAAATCTGAAGCTCCTCTGCACAGTATGTCTGACTCCCAGGAAGATAAACCATGTTCACAAACACAGATCAGAGCAAAGGACAAAGCCTTCCAGGGAGTGAGATTCTATTTAGAAAAGCTATGCTATCAGTAGCATCATGCTGCCTTAGGTCTTGGCATCTTCATCAAAGCTGGGCCTGGACAACATACCAGAGTGACCCTAGCCTCTGTCCTTGCCAGACACCTCTCTGGACTATACCAGCTTTTGGACTTTTGCTTTGGGCACTGGCATTGCCTTCCCAGGGCCTTCTGCCTTTCCCCTAGACTTGCTGTACTTCATCTATCCTTTGTCCCCTCTAACATCTATCCTTCAGCAGAGCTTATCTTCCAGGCCACTCTTCTGTCTTCTAAGTGAATTTGCATAATCATTCAAATTTATCTCCTGCTTAGACACCATGGGTCCTCCCAGGGCGACCTGTGCTACACTGAACAGAAATTTGCAGACTCTTCGGCCTCTGAGCTGCATCTTGGGGAAAAAATGGCTAGAAATAAAGGTCTGCTAGGGCAGGAGCTTTGAGGCAGATGGGAAAGGAGCTGATTTATATTCAGGGAACGGTGTCTGCTCACCTTCCTTCAACAGCTTAGCTCTTTTTCTAACTTGGAGTGTCACAAGCCAAATCAACTCTTGAAATAGCTACAGGCAATTTAATTGCTGCAAAGGTCAGTCCCGTCCCTAAGCAAAGGCTGTGTTAACATCACTGACCTGCAGTCCTGGCTTGGAACTTTTACCTCAACAACAAGCTCCTTGATGTGTCTCAAAGTGCCCAGAAATGTTCATAACATTTCTTTTAGTTGCATTAGCTTTTTGTTTTTCAGTGTCACGTCTGGCCCTGCTGCTGCACTGCAGAGCACTGATTTGCTGTACTCCATCCACAATAATCTGTAGAGAGCAACTAGACATTTTGCCTGCCTTGACCTGAAGGCAAGGGCATAAAATAGATGCCAGCTGCTGATCAGCAGGAATGTCATCAGGGGAACCAGCTATGATGCGTACGCGATGTTAGCTCTCACACAGTCCACTCGTACACCATGAGCCATTTTTGTCATTCTGCATGACTGACTTCTAGAGACCACAACAGAGAGTTTTAAAATGCACAGATGGTCCTCAAATTGACTCTGTCCTTGTAACCATGCATTTGCTTTTGTTCAGCAGT
Source organism: Jacana jacana (assembly GCA_013400555.1). NCBI lineage: Eukaryota > Metazoa > Chordata > Aves > Charadriiformes > Jacanidae > Jacana > Jacana jacana. The sequence continues at coordinate 78,750 of VZTM01015215.1, read as the reverse complement.
CCTCAGCTTGAAGATTACATAAACGCTACCTCAGTGCATTAAGATACCGGTATAGTGACAACACTGCCTTTCAGATGAACAGGTGGATTTCCATTTCAGGTGTAGCAGTCTGTGGGTACTTCAAAAAATTCAACACATTTTTGCCCTGACTACAAGATGCACAAAGCACAAATACACAGTAAGCAAAGCAAAAGAAGACAAAAAAAAAAGAATACACTGAAAATTCTTTTCTCAAATTATTAAAACATTTAAGTTGTATTTTTAAGGCCACAGCAGATTCCTGCTGGTGCAGCTTTGGTGTTTGCAGAGTAAATAGGAGATAAAAGGCCTATGTCTGTTTGCACAGGAAATCTCTAGCAGCTTAGCTATCTCTGGTCTCTACGACTTCCTGTCACAGCAGCATCCTTGATGCTGGTGGTTCTAGACACCACTATCAACAGCAGGAGAACAACACTGGAGGTGGCAGTTCTTGCTTAGCAAGCCATGAGCCACTTTGAAACAGCTAACGTACAATTAGTGATACAAAACATTGTTTGGGAACCCTACTCTAAAGCAAAGCCAGTGAAGGCACTTGATCAGAATTTGGACAGTAGGGTATAGCAATACAAAAGGTATAATTTTCAGAGCTAAGAACTAGAATTAGGCAATTTTCTGCTCGTGTTCAGAAAAAAACAGCTTCATTACTCAGCCCGCCTCCATTTTTCACTAAAACTCTCCCTCTCAACTTTCTTATTTCATGTGATTCATTGCCTCTTTAATGAAGTCATAGACATATAAGATGGTTCCTCACACTGCAGCAAGGTCTTCTTGCCTTTTGACTGCAGATGGTTGTAAAAGTGTCAAAACCAACATGTTGCCAACCCCTTCTTGCATATAGAGCCCATCTCCTTTGCACTCTGCTTAATGACTGAGTCGTGGCACAGGTTCTCCAGGGAGGTTGTGGAATCTCTATCCTTGGAGATGTTCAAAAGCCATCTGGATGCTGTCCTGGGCAATCGGCTCTAGGAGGCCTTGCTTGAGCATAGTGGTTGGTCCAGATGATCTCTAGCGGTCCCTTCCAACCTCAACCATTCTGTGACTCTGTAAATAAACTGTCCCACTGGAATCAAATGGGCTCTCAATGTGTGCTTTACTCAAGATCTCACTCTTTCTTCTCTGCCAAGTTACTTACCTGAAGCCATTCCACGTGTCCTTGAATTTCAGGGCTTTCACAGGGAAGTTCAGGAGAGGCCGGGACAGCTTGGTAGCCAACATGCTTTCAACTAGCACACTCTAGCAACAGCAAGACTGTTCTGCTCTGCAATACAAGATAGCACCTCTGTTTCAGTTGCTCAATTATTTTGTAAGTCATGCTGACTTCATGTATTTCAACAAGAAAATAAAGTCCAAAGGAACTCATCTTTCCCCCCGGGCAGCCCCTCACACCAAGATAAACAGCTCAACCTTCAACCACCTTGAGATGCTTTTAAATAAGGATTTTAAGTAAACTGACAAGCAGGGAGGCATTTAAAGAAAATGTCAATCTCTCCTTCTTTAATGCACTTTCAAGTGCATTTTCTCAAACAGCTAAAAATTAAGGTACTTACATGGAATATATTATTTCAACTGAGCTATATGAAATAATTTTACACTGAAATGTAAATTAAATTCATGGGTGGCGTTACATTTCCCCAAAGCAATCCTTAGGCGTTACAGCTAGTACAGCCATGCGGTTACAGCCAGATTTCTTTCTAGTTAAGTAGTTGGTGATGCTGGCCTATGCACAGGGAATCGCCATTAAACTTGCTATGGGGCAAGAACAGCTCAAGAACCAGAGCAGGGTCCAGAAAGCTCGACTTGGATAAAACCAAGTCAGTGCACAAGAAAAACCACGTCCCCAGCTCAACGGCGGGTCTCCTTGACTAAAGCAGAACATCAGTTCCTAATTGTCAGGGCTCATTTGCATCTCTGCCGAAGGCTGCGGCACCGTCAGGGCCTGCTGCGAAACAGGCCTCGACTGAAAACCCCCGACATTACCACCAGAAGCGCAGCGGTGGGGCCCGAAGCTCGGCAGGGAGAGGTCTAGATTGGGCAGGACTCGCTGGCTCCGCCAAGCTGGAATTCAGCGGGTTGGATCAAAGCCGGTGGCCGGGCAGGCAATTTCTTTGGTGAGGAATCTTGCCATGATGGAGGCGGGGGAACGGGCCTTCCCCGGGCAGGCCCCGCCGCCGCAGCCCG
>VZTM01015215.1:38141-75994 GCA_013400555.1 Jacana jacana | reverse complement strand
GGGCCCGGCCACGCGTTGCGGGGGCGAAACCAGTCGCATCGCCTTGAGGTTCGGTGGTGAGTGCGGTTTCTTCCAGCGCCGTGCATTTGGAAGTGAACGTAAGGGAGAAAAAAAAAAAAGAGAAAATAGCCCTGTGTATGAACAGAATTGCACAACCCGTCTCATCCATGTGTTTAAAAAAAAAACCAAAAAAACAAAAACCCAACCCAAAAATCAACCCCAAAACGTCTGGGGTTCTTTCACTGAGCTCTTGCCTCTTCCCCAGACAAGCCTTCTGCAGGCAACTGACCAGGGCTTTGCTCCGGGGCCTCCAGCGGGGACCTGCTCCTCTGCAGCCTCCTGCTTGGCTCTCCTTCTGCCCCTCCGGCTTTCCCCAGCGCTGTCCCACCTGAGAAAGCACCTGCCCGATGGGAATACTTTCAGTTCCTTTTCCTGGGATCGAAAACCTCGACTTCCTGACTCTGGGGGAAAAAAAATGAACAAGCAAAATTCACTGTGTAACTGCTCTCCCCTGCGAGTTAGTGTGGCTGATAACAAGCACATGGTAAGGGCAGGGCACAAAAAGGGAGCAGGATCCAGAAAACAAGTGACAGGCAGAAGATAAAGTCTAGGGGAGTGTGATGGGTTCACATGTTGTCCAGAGAGAGTGAGGCTGAGGAAGTAGCTTTGCTTTGCTTAGCCTTCTTTGCAGTAAATGAGTATAATTTCGATGATTTGCATGGCCAAATTAAACTATTTCATAAAGCAATCATATCCCGGTAGGAAAAGCAAGTGAGGTGCACACACCTGAGCAGTATTTCCCTGAGAGCTCTGTTTGACTGTTGGCGACTGAGGCACCTGAAGCTCCACAAAATGCTGATTAAGGTCACTGTGATGCCTGCTGAAGAGGTGATAGCTGGTCCTTAGCACCCTGTCAATCTGTAAGCTGCAGAATGACCTTATCAAACCCCAGGAGTGGGGCCCATTAGGCCTTATCTTAGGACTTTTAAAAGATAAGGTTGATTAGGCTTTTCTGTATTTGAAGATTTGAAGATTTTTTGGGAATAAGATCTTTTTGGCTGGGAATGGGTCACTCCCTGAGCAGGATGGAGCACATCCCTGGGAGCTTTCTGTCCATGGGGGATGGCACAAAGATGGCAGTTGAAGATGTGAGATCTATTCCAGCTTTTGGGTTTTTGCATGCTCGTTATCGCTCAGTCTGTTATGAGCCATGCTACTGTAGTCACATGCTTTATTACCAGGAGTTAGGGTAATAAATAATCACAGGAACCTTCTCATACTGTAAGTTGCTTCTCTCATTTCTCCCCATTAGAGGCAACTGAGAGGATTTTTAAATGTCCTCCTTTTTCTGAATGTTTAGAAGGAGTTTGGGTTGGTTTTAACCTAAGAAAGCAAACCAGCTGCTGAAAGCTAAAACTAGATGTGTGCAGGAACACAGCCCAGTGATTTGCTTTTATTTTCTGCAGCTGAGCTCTGTCCCTACCAGACCATCTGGCAAGGGAGCTAATGGTGGCTGAAGATTGGGAATGTTCTTCGTTGGCCTGTCCTAGGGTCTGGAAGTGATCACAGCTCTTTATCTCCTACTCAGCTGCTGCCTTTTTGGGAAGCTTTCTGAATTCAGAGGCAAAGGGTCCAGGGAGGGGAGGCAGAGAGAGAAGTTAAATCCTTTCTTTTCCTAAGGGCTGGGTTGCTGAATTTACGTGGGAGGTAAACTTGGCAAATTCTGTGATGTGGCTTATACTTGATCCTCATCTCTCTTGGAGTTGTGTCACTGTAAATTAACTGGGACTGAGCAGTATATTTAATTCACGCTTATTGTATGTCCCTTAGCTGTAGCCACCTTCAGAGCTTTAGCAGAGCTAGCTTGTAGCTAGGTGCTCTTTACCTGAGTGTAGGAATTAGTGTTAATGTGGGTCTTGGCATGATAAATGCAGGACACGTTTTTACTTAGTTCTTGTTTCAATTTTGGATCATGATTCCCTTTTGAAAGCAGTAGCTTCACCATGATGTATGGGGCAGGATGGGGTGTAGCTCATTTGCTTATTGCTGTCTGCACATTTTGAGTTTGCGTGGTAATGTTCTGATCACTATCACCCTGCAATTATTCCTTATTGCCAGTTCACTGCCACACATGGCAGCAAAATGAGAGCAGAGAGCACTAGCACTGGTGATTACCCCATTTCTGTCTGAAAAAGTGGCTGGGCAAGCTGGTGCAATTAATATGTAAGTAGTATAAAATATGAATGTTCATATTCCAGCTGTTAATACAGTAACAGGGATTGTTAGTTGCAGATATTTCCACAGGGATAGACGTGACCCCACTTCCTTATTCTATTCTCTAGAACTTTTATTGCTATATGATTTTATTGCCTCACGGATATGGTTTCAGTTTGAGCACAGCAGCTGGGTGTCTGCACTTTGGGCTGAGCCTTACGAGTTTGCTGCTTCATGGCTGTGGCGAGGAGAGCAGGGAGAGACGTGAAGGCATAGTGTTTCAGGATGTGCTTCTCTTCGGGATTTGAGTTTCTGTCTCCAGGTCTGTCACCAAAGTGTTGTGTCACATCAGGTGGAGTATCAAATCTTCTCTCACAATTTATCCATCAGTCAGGAGATAATAATAATGTAGGAGAGAACTGTAGGATTTGATAAGTTGTTTCTGTTAAGACTGAGGTGTTTCAGAAGGAAACCCTAACCTGTAGTCCCATTCCTGAGTGCTAAAATACAGCATGGAAAGCACTGCAAGGAGTGGGAGAAGGTAGGGAGCAGCCAATAGAGAGTCACTCTGCAGGTAAAAGAGCTGTGGTACAGTTCAAGCAGGTGACCTACTATCATTTGGATGGTTTTGGTGCTGCTCTTATAGTGCCTATGAGCTGGTAGATCTCTAACTTCTTTTCCAGTGTTTCTGTTCTGCTTTGGCCACTGATACTTACAAAAGCAAGCTGCTCTCCTAGCTTAGGTATCAAGGCATCACGATTTGTTACAGACCAACAGTTGAATAAATTTAGGGTTTCACAGTAGTTGAGAGCTGGTTGTGTTTCTACATAGGAATCTTGTCAACTCGGTTACGCTGTTTGGGTCCACTGAAATTGGTGGATCAACTTAGCGTGCAGACAGACACTGCTCACCATGGCTTGCATCTGGAGTTGTACCTCCTGCGCCCTGGCTGCAGGGTTGGAAGCTGCTCCTGTACTACCTCGCTGGGTGCTGGCAGTGCTGGCAGTATTGCAGTATCTGATGATGTCTGATTACTGTCTTTCCCCACACAGGCTCAAGGGAAGGCAGTGCTAATAACAGGCTGTGACAAAGGTTTTGGACATGCCTTGGCAAAACAGCTCCACTCAAAGGGATTTACTGGTTTTGCTGGATGCTTGCAAGCGGTGAGTAGTAATATTGATCAAAATTCTTCTGTGGATGGAGAAAAATGCTTCTGAGTGACAGCCTTTTCATCTGCAGTTTCTGTTTACCCTATCCGAGACCTGGGGAAGTGCAGTGGGCAGGGATCATGACAGTTTCCATTGCTTCATCTGCCTGTCACATCTTGTCATTCCTGTAATTCTGAGCTCTTTAGGACAGGAGCTGTCTGTCAGCTGCCTGGACGTACAGCAACTTGCACAGCAGGACACTGTTCAGTGCTGGAAGCCCCTCGGCAATACTGCAACACCCTCAATAAATCTGATAGTCCAAGATTGCTATGGCACTATGGCTTTCTGCCCTTCCTGGTATCTCTGTTGCTGTCTTTCCTGCTGTCACTTTCCTTTGGGGATACTCTCCTCAAGATCATCTCCAAGCCACCTCACTTGCCTTGGTCAGCTTCTGTTTCCAAAGTGTCTTGCCCAAACTGTGCTTCTACAGCTTTTCTAGAAACTATTCAGTTTCTGGATTTACCATACACTTCTGATATCTGTAGGTCCCCTGTGTTGTCATCTGTGTTTGGCAGATGACGTCAATTCTTGCAGTGGGTCAGTTTAGGCCTAAAGAATCAGGAGGGGTTGCAGACCCATCATCTCAGTCCCTGCGCTTGCAGGTAACTGTGTTGTGTAATGCTCTTTATAAAATTGGGTCGACTCCTCTGCCATCTCAGCTGGGGTTTTACCCTTACTATACTTTTTTTGCTGTTTTGCGAGTCAAAACTAATGTAATTTCTGACCTGCATTGTTCAAAATCAGTTCATACCCACTTGTTTCTTTGGTCATTTTGGCATAGGTGTTCAGGGAGTGATGCCCTCAGATTCTGAGTAGTGTGGACGGTGAGAACAAACACAAAAAGGTGGCCCTTGTTGTCTGTGTGGTCTCAGCGGAGGTTGCGTTCTTCCACCACACCAGAAGGGAAAGTTATTATCAGCTGACATATTGTGTAACTTGAGAGCAAGAGAGTCCTGTTGGAAAACTGCCACTATTTGGAAATTTCCATGAGGAGGCTCTGTAAATCTTTCAGTAATAATGTCATGTGCTGCTTTGGGATGCTTGACTGTGGTGATAGCAAGTCAGGCACTTGCTTTGCCAAGCAGCAGGTGTACAGAACAGAAAGGAGAGGGGAGACAGAGTGGTCTGAGCAGACTGTTCAGAAGCCAGACATGCTGGTGTGGAGCAGGGAGAGCCAGGCTCCATCTGAAGCTGCATAAAGAAAAGAAATGCTCCTAAAGTGGGCCCTGCTTGCGTTTTTTATTGATTGGAAAAAAAAAAAAAGAATTACTTCTCCAGCACAGATTATTATCTGTCCCAGAATGTTTGGGCAGCTCTCAGCATCCCCTCTGATCTGGCCTGGCAACGTCTTACTCGGAGCCAAAAATGTTGTGGTTCATTACTTACATTCTGTGTGGAAGAGGAAAATGCGTCATCGGTCATAGTTGATCTGCAGGTGCCTTTCAGGAGATTGAACACTTGACCCTGAAGGATTAGAGAGTGGGGAATGTGATTTCTCTTGTTCTGTGTGTTAATAAATTTTCAGGGAATCTAGACTCAGTGCCCTAGGGTTTCACTTGTTAGTGGCTTTTTTGCCCTGAATAGTTGGTGTGGTTTTATCTGCTGTTAGGTGCATCTGAAGGTCAGAGCCTGGTGGTAACACAGTTATGTGGGTAGCTGTTGCAAAAGTAATACAGCCAAATGCTTTCTCCAGTTCTTGGGGCAGCCAGCACCCTTTTGAACAGCCTTGTGTTGCTTGAGGGAGATAATACCCTAGAAAAAAATAAAATTTGGTGAGCATCAATTTATTGAAAAACTCACATTTTTTATTAAGTCTGTGGGATGAAAATGGTTATAAATCTAGAGCTGGCTGCTCTGAGGAAAGAGGCGTATAGCGACGGCAGAAAAGGAGTGGGAAACGTCAGTGAAGGCAGGGAGCTATTAGGTCAGGTCACTTGTAAAGCACAAGGCGTGAGCACACAGGCAGTTATTGCTGATAAGGTAAGGAGTACACACACAGGGTGGCTCAAGATGCAGCTACCCTGTGGTAACTGCCAGCTTGCTTGTAACTGCTCACGTCAAATGTAAGGAGGCTTACCCTGTCATGAGAGAAGTGAGCTACAGCAGGCTCACTGCAGGGTCAGAGCAGGTATGGGGGCAGTTGTTGCAGAGCAGATGCCAGGCTATTAGTTCACACATAATTAATCCATCATCACTTACTTGTTTGCTTTTATACAGAGAATTAAAGGTTCCCTGGTGTACTGGCCACCACAGAAAGCTCCTGCGTTAAATACAAGATGGGTCACTGTCAGGTGCATTAGGAGCTTTTTAATGATCAGAAAGTAAAAGCAATGCTACAGGAATAACAAGAATGCTGCAAGTGGGCTGGGATAGAACGGGGGAGGATCAAATGCAAAAAGGGTTTCATTTAGCAAGGACAAGTAAGTAAAGAATTTTTCTGTTAATATATTAGGATTAAGATAAAAAATACACAGAAATCAATTACAAAATAACCTGAAAAGTAGGAAGTAAAGAAAAGTTGAAATAATCATTGTCTTGTTTTCTTTGATCTTCCTGTGAAAAAGGATAGATGGTTTTCAGATGCCTGCTGCCAGCAGTTTTCATGAGGACTGCAGGTAACAAAGAGGAAAAGAACACAGAATGTTTACATTCATGGATGTGTTCAAGTTCTTCAGGCCTGATGAAAAGTACTGAAGAGCATTTGAAGGATGAGCCATTATGATTTTTGCCTCATGGGTGATATTTTCATGAGCACCTGGAGGCCAGGGAATTTTCAGAATGCTTGAAGAGAGCAGTTGCAGTACTTCCCTTCCCAAAAGAGACACCTGGAATTGCCAGCCAGGCAGCTCACCTTTGGTGCACTAGATGCAGTTGCAACACACCCAACTGTCGGTGTTACAAATGCCTAGATCGGTGTGATACCTGCTGTCTCTGTTAAGTTGACCAGGACCAGAATGTGCCCTGTCTGTCTAAGCTCATTCTGGCTAACCAGCAGAGTGGTTAAAGGGGAAGGAATCAGGGTATCCTGAATAAGGGTTTTGACAGTCCCTCATGATAGTCTCATGAGCAAACTTACACTCTCAGCCTGTGCCTGCTGTTCAGTCCTGGGGAAACTTTCTTGCAAGTGCTCCCTGGAATAGAGAGTTCACTTGGAAAGCAGTGTGCATGGTGCCAAGCAGGGAGGATTGCAAGCCCTTTGGGGAATAGGGTTCAAAATGATCCCGATCGGTCAGGTGATGTTGGAACTGAGTTAGGTGGAAACAAGTAATGACAAATACAAGGTGTTCTGCCTGGGAAGCGCAGGAAGGGTGGATAGGCAGCAGCGGGGCGAGGGGGAAACTGACGCAGATGGAGCAAGCTGGCCAGATCCACGGGTGTTCAGCATTGTGTTTGTGGCTTCCTGATTGCCACTGATATCTCGCTGCAGGTGCCCAGCTACTTGCCAGGAGTTAATCTTGAATCCCATGAGCTTCCCTGAGGAAAAAAAACATGGCTTGGTCTATTACAGGAGATCTCTCTGCTAACAACCCCCTGTGTGATCTGCCTGTTCCTCAGCACCAGCTGCATTAGGATCCTTGGAACCAGAGTAGAGCAGGAGAGGAGTGAGAAAGCTGGAGCAAGGTTCTGAAGGGCGGAGAAGGCTTGTGTGGTGGTCAGGACTCCCTGTCCAGGAGCAGCCCCTGCTTGGCAGAGGGTAAGATGGGCAGCCAGAGCCAAGCCGGACTGTGAGGGCAGGAAAACTGGAGAAAATTGGATAGCTGGGAGGAAATGGGAAAGTCACACTGAAAGCCTCTCTGGAGAGTACTTGGGCAGCAGGCAGGAAACAGGGCAGCTTTCAACTCTGATGAAATTGGAAAGGGCTAGCTGGGAGGCTCTCAGAGAGGAGGAAAATCAGATTGAGTGGCAGCATAAAGAGGGGGAGAGAGGTTTTGCAGGGGCAATTAAGCCAGCACTGCCAAGTTTCCCGAGCATTCTACCCCTGCTGCTGCATCCCAAGGCCACTCTTGGGAGGACAGCCTGGCTGCTCCCATGGGAACTGCTGATGGTATTTTCCTGGCCAGTAAATCTACCCTTAAAAAAAACCAAAAAGGAAGTACCACGTTGGGTATCAGAACAGGGAATGTGCTTACAGCGCCTAGAGGGCACAGAACATGAGATGATGTTCACTTCTTTCCATAAAATCACATGGCTGCCTCATTTGTGAAGAGGTTTTCTGGTCATACGAGTTAAGCAATTTGTTTTGCAAGTTAAATAGTGTCTGATTTGCAAAACAAATCGCTTAACTCAGAGATTGCAACTTTGAGAAGTGCTTCCAATTGATATTGCAAGTTTAAGTCAGTCTTCCAGAAATCAAGCTCTTTTGTCATTGAGTAAGTTGGAGCTGGGAAGGTAACTTTGCAGATTGATAGGGGAAAATCCATTTCAATAGGAATAATACAAACAATTTATACTGGATTTTAAAGTTGCAGGCTTTGTTTCTTAAAAATCAGTGGAAATATTTCTTGTTTAGTTTATAAACATTATCAAATATTTAAAAACACGTAGGGAAAGGTGTTTTCAGTGCTCTGAAATGTCAACTTGCACTTCAGTATGGATATAGCCAAAGTTTGTTTGTTTTTTTCCTTTATAGATACAGTAAATCACACTTTCTATCAGCTGAATTAGCTTTACTTTATTCACTGCTAAGCAGCTAAAAGTTGCTTTTATAACCCAGTGAAATGCAAGAACATCTTCTGGAAATCACACAACCCTTAGCTGTTCCAAAGGGCATCTAATACTTTGGTGACTATGTTACTAACTGCTTGTAGTACCACTTCTAGGGGTTCTTTTTGTGGCTACATAAGAGGGCTAGACACAGCACGTCACTGTGTTTGATGTGCGTTAGAAAGCTTCAAGTCTTTATTTGCTGTTTCTGTGATACCTGGAAATAAGTCAGTTGTGAAATACTCTGCACCCATAGGATGTGCTAATGTCATAACTTGGTTGTAAGTATATATTGATTTTTGAGAGCTACTCTGTCTTGCTCAAGGCTGAAATGGACATTTCAACTTTTTTCCTTCATTACACGTTGTTGTTCACTGGAGTGAAGGTGGAGGCGAGATGTTGTAACTATATGTATTAAATACCCTGAGATATATATGGAAAAAGGAAGTGGTGACATGGTTTTTACATCAGCCTGGCTGCAGAGGCAGCTGAGCAGGTGACTGTGGGAGGGTTTCTTGCCTTATTTGCCCTTGTGCTGTGGGCACTGGTATCAAGTGCTAAAGGAAGAGTGGCAGCCAGGCACGGTGACACGCCAATTCATAACTTCTCCTCCCTAACGAGGCAGATACTGTGATTTGGGAAGTAGTTTAATGATTTAAATCTGGAACCTGCTGTGGAACTGCATGGGTAGTCTGTGCTCTATTGACTTGTATTTATTGTATAGCACCTGAGCAAGGCTGTAAGACTTAGGCAGCAGTCCTGTCTGGAAGTGACCAGGTAAAATTTGGAATTTGAACTGTGTTTAAGTTGACTAAACAAAAAAAACAAAACCAAACAAAAAGCCAAAACCACAATAATAACAGAATCTCTAATGACAGAGGGGGGAAAAAGGGAAATAAACGAAAAGGATAGAACGGAAAGTAGAGCCATCACATTCTTATTACCTATGGTGTGAAGAAAAAAGCCAAAACTTATGATGGAATTGTCTGACTTGGAAGGGACCTCTAGAGACCATCTAGTCCAACTCCCTGCTAAAGCAGGATTGCCCAGAGCACATCACTCAGGACTGCATCCAGGTAGGGCTTGAAAATCTGCAGAGAAGGGGACTCTACACCCTCCCTGGGCAGCCTCTTCCAGGGCTCTCTCACCGTCACCATACAGAAGTTTTGTCTCATATTTGAATGGAAGTTCCCATCTTCCAGTTTGTGCCCGTTGCCCCTTGTCCTGTCACTGGGAACGACTAAAAAGTTGCTTCCTCAGCCAGAATTTCTTCCTTTCATGCCTTGTGTTTGTAATCTTGTTGTGTGGCAGATCTCCACTGTGCATGTACTCCTGTGCATCCTGTTCTGCTGTACAGTAAGAGCAAGTTATTATTATAAAGGTTCAGCTGTAAATGTTTCCTACTGTATCCTGTGGTATCCTATGCCAAAGGTGTCCCTGCTGCCTTGTTTTCAAAGTGATCTGACAATGCCCTTTCATTAGAAACCAGGCAATGTCTTGGAATGAGTATGGTGCCTAATTAGCTTTTTACTTTTAAGCCTAGAAAATCTGACTCTCATTTCTGAACAAGTGTTTGTTATGTTACCTGCAGGGCATGGAGACGGAGGCAGCAAGGAGTCACGCATGGTTATTGCAGGGTGGCACAGCATTTGACGATATTACCCATGTGAATATGCCCAAGTACGGGCTTTGTGGCCCTTCAGGGCAGCAGGTCACTGATGCAGATACAGGGGCTGTGCTGGAGGGAATAGGAAGGTGGTGGTGGGTTGCACACTGGTTTGTGTGGCTCTTGTGCTTATTCATGCACCAGACTTACACCTCTGTGTGGAATGTCAATAGTGTCTATTTCCTGGCCTGACCCCAGGCTGCATTATTGCTCCTTGTCTGTCTTAGAAGGACATCTTTTCTTTTCTGCTGAGCAGGATGAGAATGGAGACGGAGACAGGGAGCTGAAGAACATGAAGTCAGATCCAATGCAAGTGCTACAGATGGACGTGTGCAGTGACCAGGAGGTGGCTCAGGCTGTGGATTTTGTGACGAGGACCCTGAAGGAGCCTGAGGAAGGTGTGTGTGGATCTTTGTATTTCCAGCACAGCTGGTTCTTCACTGTGCTTGCAGAACCCTTCCTATAGAGCAGGCCATGCACTGGCCAGGTGTTTCCTTCTCTGCACCTCCAAAATCATCAAGCCTGGGGGCCCGTGATGGTATGTGCCTGGCAGTCAGGCAATACTGTACCTGGATTGGTGAGGAGAATTGTTTTGCAGTTGATGCGACATCCACATGGGAAGGGACTAAGACTGGCTAGAGGGTGAGGCTTAACCCTACATCCTATAAAAAGCGATGAGTGGCAGCAAGCCCACAGGAACCCATGTCTCTCTCCTTAAGTGTCTGCAACGAGCATAGGGTGGGCAGAACCTGATCCCCTCCTGGTGCTCCTGCTGCAGCCTGGCTCCTGCAGGCCTTTCTGTGGTGACTCTGTTAGTCACCAACATGCCTTGACTGCTGAGTGCTGAGCTGGAGCGTAAAACTGATCTTCTTCCAAACCTGGATTATACTTCGTCCAGGTCAGTCCATGTTTTCAGTTTGCCAAGCAACATCCCATAGGTGATGCAAGACAGGATCCAAGATGGGCTCTGTATAGACCACCTTAATCCACATCCACCTAAAGTGTGAGTCCAATTTGCAGGCCATAGGAGCATGTGAAAGAAAGTAGAAGACCATTCTGTGTGCTTCCTTCCTTCTTGGAAATGTGCATGAGCTTGGGAAGGTAGGAGGGTGCTTATCGCAGCACTAGCACAGGCAGCTTAAGATTCTGCTGGTGCCAAGGTGCTTCTTGTATATCCTTGAACTGACCTCTGGGCTTGCATGGAGCAGAGGTTCCTGGGTGAAGGGATGGCTGATCACATCGCTGCACAGCTTGGCTCCTGGGTTGGGTGTGAGTGATTGGCAATGGTATATGAACCTGGTGTGACCCCACCTCACCTCTTCTCATGTGGTGAGGCTGTGAGGCTTCTTGTCCCACCTGGTTTTCTCTGCAGCCTCTGTGCAAGTAGGAAGCTGAACAGCAGCTGTAGACTCAGGGTGAGGGAGGATTGAAGTTGAACATCTGTGGCTTCAGGATTTGAGGGTTGTGTGACTGGAGGGTGGTTGCTCTACTTGAGGGATGCATGAGGCTGCCATGGACCTGCCTTTGTTCACAGCAAGTATAAACCTAGTAAATAACACTAGGTCTAATCTTCATGCAGATTATGTGAGCACACCCTTCCTTATAAAGCAAGCTTATAAAATGTGACTGGGTTACGTACAAGCTCTGTTCCCACACATGTTCTCTCTGCATGATTTTTTCTTCCTACGCAATCACCCAGCCCGCATCACACATTTCCCAGCTCCTCGAGCTTTTCCTGAAGAACCCCGCAACAGCAGTGGTGGCACACAGCCATTTCCCACCGAGTGAAAGCTTGTAAGGGAGCAGCTCTTGCTTCTATAAATGCAGCAGTGTTTGCAAAACTGTGTGTGTAGCAGGGACAGAGAAGTCTTGCGTCCTTGATCAGGAAGTTGGACTGGTTCCTCATGCTCTTGCGTGCCTCATTTTGTAGTTTGCTGCAGAGGCGTCCAAAGCAGCAGAGGCTTCTTTTGAGGCACATCAGTCTGATGGAGGTTTGGGGCTTGCCAATAAATAGTGCTCAATAAAAAGGGCTGGGAAATAGAGACCACTGAGGCTGAGGTGCTGTGCAAATGGGTGCTTGCGGCATGCTTGGGAGTGGCACCAGAGCGGGGAGTGCAGACCAGTTCTTGTGCTGCGGGTTTATACCTCTTCTCACTGTGCTGTGTACATAAGGCTAAACTAATTTTGATGGGAGTGCCCCTGTTTGTTTTCAGTCTTGGGCAGTTCCCACTGTATTCTTGACACTAAAGAAATAATAGTGATAAGGCGCTGCTCAGTAAACACAGGGCTGCCCAGCAAACAGGCCTGTGACTGCGTACCTGTCAGCACTTTGTTCTGTACGTAACGTGACCTGATCGGGGAGCAATGGCGTTCCAAGAATGAACTATTGTAAATAATGTTTCATGAATGTCCCTGAGTCTAACCTGTAACCCAAGAAGTCGTCGTAGAGAAATTCAGAATGGGCAATGCTCTGCAGAGGTCAGTTTGGGACTGACACTTCAAGTCTTTTAGGGTCTTTGGTAAATCCCAGCCAAATTTGTTCTGTATAGATCTTGTTACTGGTGAAATGACACTATCGGATGCCCTGTTTCCATGGGCTTCCTGCTAGCAATTAGAGCTTACTGTGCAGCAGCCCAGGGGACCCCAGTCAGGCTGAGATGCTGTGCTGGCTGCCAGATGAGCGTGAATGTCTGAGTTATCTTGACCCATGAAAGCTGGCAGCTTCAGTAAGTACAGTAGCATCAGGCAGGGCAGGAGTAGAGCTACCTGACTGCAGCATTTAGAAACTTGAATTCATATAACTGGGAGTAAGGGTGGGTGAGCAAGATGTTTTCTTGAGTTTTGCTGCAGGCCATGAGTTAACTGTTACCCCAAGCAGCTCATGGGGCTGTCGTGATCCAGTGGGAATTTGGAAGGGATTGTTCTGAAGGAGGACAGAGCTGCAGGTCAGTGGACTGTAGCAATATTCACCACTGTCTGTCGGAGACAGGCGTGCAAGGCAAAGAGGGTGCTCACCATGTGAGAGCTGGGAGGTGCCAGAATGGTGAAATAGGTAAATCCATGTCAGGACAGACCATGAGAGAGTGGTTAATTCACTGTTATTGCTGAGTAGCACGTGACCGTCTCTGGCAGTTTACACGGCAGTTTTTCAATGCAGGGAAAAAGAGCATAGCTGGGAACAGTGCAGGGCCAGTGTGAGCATAGAGACACGTCTAGGAAGGGCATACTAGTGTTTTTAAATGCACTGGGAGGATAAAATCTGTTGGTATTTATTTGGCAATGGTAGAATATTGCAATTTGCTTAGAGGGCTGTGTTTGGTGCAATACATGGTTATTATCTGACCATGAATAAATGAAGGCTGGAAATTATTAAAGGTTTTCATACATCAGGGTAGGGAAGCTATGGAGCAGAGGCAGGGCAAGCAGCCCAAACATTTTTGAGAGCAAGCTTGATAAATTTTATCAACTGGGTGGCATGACATGGGTGCTTTTGATAGCAATGTCAGAGCTTCCTGGATGTGGAGGCTCGCTCTTAGCCCTCTGTTTGTTCTGGTGGTAAGAGGAAGGTCAGGGAGTAGAAAAGGTCCCTGGATCCAACTGGGTACTTACACATTGAAAAATAACCATGATGTACAACAAGACATCTAATGAGGAGAACTCTGTTATCTTGTTCCAGCTCTTCTGTTCCTCCTGCAGTTTATGGCTGCATAGCCCTGTGCTTCCACAAATTCACAAAGTATAGACTCAGTCCTACAAGTGGTTACCACTGGGACTCCTGCAGTAATCACTTTGAAGGGTGAAGTCCTCAGTGACCTGATGAGTCCTGGAGATGTGAGGGGCTCAGTGCAGAAGCTCTTGGTAAGTGCAGTCAGTTTAATTTTGACATGGCTGCATGCACAAAAGTTGTTTGTTTTTAAATTCTAGTAGTTTTAGGGATTGGCTGTAAGTCTGCCATGTTCTGCAGTAGTTAAGATTGAGGGAAACCAAATAGCTGGACTAAAATACAGGAGCTCTGAACTGGTTCATAAACTGACAGATTAACACCGTGCACTTTCCCAAACAGTGACTCAAAGGGGATTTAGAAACCCAGGATATTTGATTGTGGTCCATCCCCGTACCCCCAGTACCACACACACACACACCTTTTTTTTTTTTTTCTTTTCCTTCACCAAGTGAAGACAAACCTGAGACTGACAGGAGGCATGAACAAGGGTCAGCCAGACCCAACTGTACAAAGGCCCAGGACAGAATTTGGCCTTAGAGGAGACATTCCAAGAGGCAATGCTTGTGTGACCCCATCACTCTCCTTGCCACTGTAAACAAGCCCCACTGGCTTTACTTCTCGTATATCAAGAGTGTATTTCATCTCCTGGCTTTTTTTTCTACAACTTTTTTTCTACAGAAGAGCCCAGTTCTTTGTGAAGGGGTTGGGTTACTTTGAGCAAGGAAGGCTGCTTCTCTGCAACACTTCCTTCTTTCACTCTTTAACCACGTGTTTGCTGGCAGGTCTGTGGGGCCTGGTGAACAATGCTGGTGTCTTGGCCTTCGGAGAGGTGGAATTTGCAAGTTTAGACAACTACAAGAATGTGGCAGAGATAACCTGTGGGGCACCATGAGGGTGACAAAGGCTTTCCTGCCCCTCATTCGCCGAGCTAAAGGTACATGCTGGGTGGTGTGGGAAGCCTCAGAGAGAACTTTTGCAGTAGAGCAGAGAGATACAGCTAAAAATCAAGACTCAGGCTGTGCTTCAAGGAATTCCTGTGCAGTCCAAGGAGGGTGCCTGAGGCATGCAGGCTAATTAAACAGGGTTCAAAATGCTGTGCAAGCATTTGGTAGTACAGGCCGCTCTTGGGGCAGTCCAGGCGCCTACACAGCAGGTGGGCATCTTAAGCATCCCAGGATACCAGAGACCTTTGTGCAGTGCTGGCAGATATGACACAGGACTCCAGGTCACCTTTAGAACAAATGACTGGAGGCCAGACAAGATATTCTGGTGTCCAGAGTCCACCAAGCACAGATGTTTGGATAACTGAACCCGAATCTTCTCCCTTGATGTTATTCATTTCACAGATGATTGCAGGGTGGTAGTGGTGGAATAAATGAGAGTCAATAACAACCATTTTAGATATCTTACAAGATAACATATTATCAAAAGTCTTTGGTTTGTATTTAAAAAAAAAAAAAAGAAGGTATGATCAGAACTCTGAAGAGCTTCTTTATTTGGCATGTGTGGGAGAATGCTGGCACAGCTGTGTTCTGTGAGGACAGAAAGGGGATATATTGAGAAGATTGCTCAGATACTGTTTCCAGAAAGTAAATACCCACTGAACAAGCCCCATCTCACTACAAAAGGTAGCTTACCCATCAGGTCAGTAGGTGGTTCTCAACGTCTCTCCAAGCTGCACTTAGGTCTGGAATGAGAGAGCAGAACCATGCAGTTGTTTCTCAGCTAAAATTTCAAGCTGCAGAAGGGTGTCATGCTCCATGGCTGTGAAAATCCCCTCTGTAAAAATAGATAGTGAGGTTTCAAGGGCCTGTTTGTAAGTGCATCTGAGACCATAATTGTACACATCTTGTCTTGGGGAAGGACAGAGCCACCCACAGTGACCACTGCTGTCGCTGTCCCTAGGCTTCCGGAGCTCTGCAGCTGGGCTGGTGTGGGCTCCTGGTGGGAGCTAGGAGAATTGCTCTTTGCTGCCCCATAGACAGCAGCACATCAAGTCTCCTGTTTGTCCTGATCATATAGCACTCCAGGCACTCCTGGCCAGCAGCTGGGTGAGTGGGCTGTGCTGCTTATGCTGAAGGTTTGGAGAAACTTCCACTGGTCTCTGCCATCCAGTTCAGGTCTAGGCAGAGTGGCTGCAGATGAGCTGTCATGATTAAAGAAAGAACCAGAATGCTTGCATGGCATCATACTGTGTTGTGTGCTTTCCAGGTAAGAATGTTGCTAGCTGGGAGTTTGAATGCTTCTCTCGCAAGATGCAGGAGTGGAGCACACGGATGTGAGACCACACAGCTCAGTAGCCTCAGAGGATCTGGGTACTTCCCCTCTTGGAAATTAGGAGGGAAATGTCTTACGTGCTTTATAAATATTTTTTTAATATGAGGTGGGCATATGTACCATCCACAGAGGAGGTCAGAGCAGGGACTAGCCTTGCCTGAGTCAGGAGAGAATGGTTCCACAGCAAGTAATTTGGATACCTCCTCAAGATTCAGATTTTACAGCATCATCTAACAAAGTACCTTCTTACTGGGATGTTCTGGCTGCTGCTTCTGCATTCCAACATCCCTCTGTCATCTTTTCTCTCTAAGCTGCGTGGTGAATGTCACAAGCATGTTGGGATGGATGGTGAGTCCGTCTCGCTCCTGCTATTGCATTTCCAAGTTTGGGGTGGCAGCCTTCTCTGACTGCCTCCGGCAGGAGATGTACCGCTGGGGCGTCAGAGTCATCCTCATCGAGCCCAGTAACTTTGTGGCAGCGACAGGCATCCTGACAGCGGAGGGAATCGACCAGCAGGCTGAGGCGCTGTGGGGCGGAGCCAGCAGCACGGTGCAGGAGGACTACGGGAGGGTGTATTTCACTCGCCATGTGGCCCTGATGAAATCCTTCGTTAACAGTGGCCTAAAGGACATGTCTATGGTCTTAAATGACATCACTGATGCGCTTACTTCCCCGTGCCCAAACAACCGTTACAATCCCATGGAGACCTATTGGTGGGTGAGGCTGCAAGCCATGACTCCCCTGCCCACTGCCGTTGCCGACTGGCTTTATGTCCCTGGAGCCACCCTGTAAATGGCCATCCTTCAGGCATCCTTCCAGTGCTCATACCTACACCAGGATCGAGCTGACTTTGTCAGGTCTGTCTGCACCTGTTGCTGATGCATTCCCCTTGTAGACGTGTGTGCTTTCGCTCTGGGTTATGGCTTCACATCTCGTGTTGTAGGGTGCTGAGAACAGCATGGCATTCTTTGTTTTCTTCCCCAATTCTTGTTCTGTGTGTTCCCTGCTGTCCTGATTAAAACTGAAAGGTGTCTTCCTTTTACCTGTGGAGGGTGCAGAGGAAGGTTAACAGAATGGGTCAAGTATGTGGCTAGTGTAATTAGGTCAGCAGAGTTCTCCCAGTGATAAATTTGGCTCATTAATGGGCCCTTGCTTTTCCTTACAAGGACAGGCTGCTAATAGCAGAGCAAAGTTGTTGCTATGAGATGTCTCGAAGGGAAAAACTAAAATAGGAAACAAAAGCAGAGTTTTCCACGTGCTTGAAAATGGGTCAGTCACAGACTTAGTGCTAGGAAACTGGTGTGCTGTGACTGTCTGCTCTTTCCAGGAAAACAGGAACACTGCCCCTAAACAGCCTCTTTACTTGCTTGGGTGTGGTCAGATCTCTACAAAGAAGGCTTCATCCCTCCCAGCACTGTGGCCAGGAGCTTCCAGAGCCAGTGACTGCAGGCAGGCTGGGCAGAGAAAAGCCCCTCTAATAATGAGTGAGGTCTGAGCCATCCCTCAGTCAGTCCCCGTGATGGGACTTGCAGCCTCTCTCCACTCACTGCTGATGAGCTTTGTGGGACAGGCTTGAATCTGATGTAGCAAACTGTTTTTGCCTCTTTAGCTGCTTCATAGGTACCAGTACCTGAACTACTCAACTGTGGTACCTCACTGCCCCATGCCAGGCTCCCTATTCCTGGTGAGGGACCAGCTTCTGCTTTTCCAAATAGGTTTTTTGGTTTCATCCCCTCTGCACTTAGACAGTGATGAGGCACTGTGCAGCCAGTGTGGCCTGACTATGAGCTCTGGAAGGGTGCTTTAAGTGGCACGTTTCTTGTTTTTAATATTGCACAATGAAATTTCCATGTCACACGTGATTGTTTCCTCATAGAACCTCCTGATAATTGATAGGAGCTACTTTTGCACAGCGTCCCCAAAGGTCTCTCCTGTTGGCCATGTAGAGAGATTTCAATCATTTTCCCAAGTGTTGGGGCAGTCTGTCTTCACGCCCCATTCCTGTCCCAGTGATGACCACTAGCAGAGCAGCTAGTGGGCTGTGAGGCACTGGGGGCCAGGCTGGGACCATACCTTCTCTAGGGACCAGCTTTCCCTTCCGCTGCTGAACTTTGTTCTGTTTTGTCCTATGTGAGATTAAGTGGCTATGAAAAGACCTGACCTAATTGCTCTTTCTTCATCTGCCTGTGCTAGCTCTGACTTGGACACTGTGCCATAAACCTTGTATGCGCTGCTGGCTGTAAATGCTGGGAGTCTGCATGCAGCTGTGAGAGCTGTGGTGCCTGAGGAGAAAGCAGACTTCCCTTAGAGGTGCTGTGGAGGTAGCTTGTATTAGCAGTTACAACTACTGGAAATGCTGGCCCTGCAGTTCTTTTCTATTCCAGATCATCAGCACGTGGAGATTGCCTGGGATTCAGGACTCGGAACAGTCCCACTGAGCTGCCGCTTAAGCTTTGTAGTCACTTCTGCCCCTGGCACTGTGAAATGTGAGTAATGTCAAGTAGCACTGATTTACACAGAGAAAAGAATAAACTATTTGTAAAGCACATGGCTGTGTCTCAAGCGTTCACTACGTTGTTTTTCCCACTCTCTTGGAGTCTAAGGTCAGGATTTAATTGGGCTCAGTAATTAAGGAGGTGGTGGTGGTTCAGCAGGTAATGGGACTGTGGAGGCTGAGTGAGAACTGCCTGGAGCAGAACAGGTAGCACAGCTCATTTCATCAGCAGGAGGCAGCTAGAGAGAGGCCTCTGCAAACATGCTGCCAGTGTTTGTATTTTATGTGGTTTAGCTCAACTAACAGTGTTGAGAGAGCGGTGCTGGGCATCACTGCCTGCCTCAGTGCTCTGCATGTGACTAATCCAAACGCTACAGCTGCCTGGTAATTAGTTAGTGCTTTTCACAGACAGAATGGAGACTTGCCATGCAAGGGCCTCGTGGTAGAGCCAGGGTTAGGATTTCACAGCATGTGAGCCTCAGTCTCTTCCTCTGCCCCGTGAGATGGTGCTTGGGTGAGCTGTCAGTGCCTGAGCTGGCTTCTGCCTGGGTGGGGAGCTCTGGGTGGATGTCTGGGGGTGAGAGGAACAGAGTGCTGGTGTGGGAAGTGCGAGCATCAAGTGGTTCTGTGCGGTGCAGAGGATCATATGAACTCTGAGCCAGCAGAGCAAAGCTAAGCTGATTGAACAGGTCCCTTCCCATCTTGAGCTTCCAGCAGCTGAATTCTGTTTCCTGGGGTCTCCCAGGCAAGGACTGCAAGTCTGAATACTCCAGACGGATTCAGATTCTCTCTGTCTTGACCAAAACCAAAGTCCCAAACCAGTGTTGAGTCCCAGTGTGCATCTCAGACCCCATGGCACCTTTGGTTCCTGGTTTAGCCCCAACATGGAACCACCACTACCAGCAAAAGGAACAGTTTAGAAGACAAAATGTTTATTGTGGGTAAAGTGAATAAATCACATCTCTAAAAGCCAAAAGCAATGAGAAGTCTCTTCTGAGTGGCAAGAGCTGCAGAGAAAGTGGTTCACTTTAGGCAAAGGTGAGAAGCAGTGAGTTGCTGTGGAGATCCCTCATGCATAATTCCGTATGTGTTTATCTCTACAGTGAGCTACACAGATGATGGGGCTACTTCCCCTGCACACTGCTGCCTCTGGCCTTCAGAAGTCTTTACCACTGTCACAAGTGGCTGGTATTCTAAGTTTGTTGTTCTGATGGGGCAGAAGAGCTTAAATGGGAGGTGTGTGATACCAGTGCAAGCTGTGTAGTGCTACTGGGAATGATGCTTGACAGCCTGCTTGGCTGACAGGGCTGACTTTCTCAGCAGGAATGTTGGTAGGCACTGGGCTGTGATTTCTCTTATCTGATGTTGACCATCAGGGTATTTGTGATGCATTCCTCCCAAGTGTTGGTCCTGTAGGTGCTCTCTGGTCAGTGAGAACTGGTGAAAAAAACAGCACAAGGTTTGCGAGAGGAGAGCAAAGCAGCTGCTCCTCTGCCTGGCAGACCCAAGCTGATGGATACTCCTCTTTCTGACCAAATGATGTATGACTGACTCGTGGCATGTTGGCACTATCTGCTGTATAACCTACTGCTTTCACACCTGGGACAGAGTTGGTAAGAGTTAGGGAAAGTTTAAGATTTGAGAAGCACTTCTTGCATACCTGTCTTTGAAGCCACAGCTGAGGAGCAGTGTCACTGCCAGATCCGCTGTTGCAAAAAGACTGCCAGTGATGGCAGTGCTGTGGCACACAGCAACAGCCCTGGAAACAGCACGGGAGCTTACCCAGGTCAGGGCTTTACCTCTGCTACCCCAGCACTGCCTTTCCTGCTCCTAAAGGTCGTGGGGACTTGGCACCTCTAGGGTGTGCTGCCTCCCCCAGGGTTCCTTGTCTTCCTTGGGAAGAAACCAAAGGAAAACATCCATCAGCATTATCAGTTAGAAAAAAAATAGTGTTAAGTATGTCAAATGAAGACTAAGAAGCTGTCCTGAAGATCTCAAGAGCAGCCACAACAGGTCACAAAGCTGCTGAGGTCCTGCCTTGCACAGGGAGATGCTGGCTGTGCAGCCAGGGCAGTGCGGTGGAGCAGCGTACCATTGCTTGATTGCTACTTCTGTAGGGAGCTCTGCCCATTGGCACCCAGCTCTGCAACAGTGCCACCCAGTGCACCCTGAATACAGGAGCCTGGGTTGCCGCTATACATGCTTTAAGACCCAGGAAACCCAGGTTGGGTTTATCTTTCCAGCTTGGGGATGCCCCCCGGAGCATGGTGGTGCTGTGCTAGCACCGGTAGCACCTGGCCTTCTGGCTGGGGTTTTGAAACATGACTTTTCAGCTTCTTGTGCAACCACAGCGCCAAGAAATGTCTTAGAAACAAACCAAAACTGATACCAGCAGGTTTCTCAGCTGGGAGCCCTGGGGACTAGGGAGATGCTACAAATAGCATGAGAATTTGTAATGGAGCCAGCTCCACCTCCAGGGCCTGGCCTGGAGCCAGACACAGCTAATTCATTCTCAGCAGCACTGGAAGGGCCGCAGGGATGCTACTGATCCAGCTGTAGCATCCTCTCCCCTGGCACTCCTTGAGGTAGGGAGCAGACCTGTGTCTTCACCTCAGAAGGGTGCAATGTTCCTCTTGCCCTGACAGAAGCTCACCAGGGGCACAGAGCAGGGCTGGCTGGTGGCCTTGGCTCACTGGAGCAGAAGGCAGCCCAGCCACTGTTCAGGTGCGGTGATTGTGCACGTGCTGCAGTGAACATGCAGTAATTTGCTTCCCTCGGAGAGGTTTAATTTGGTTCCCTGAGGGTGGTTTGCCTCACAGCACTTGGTGCCAGCAGAGCAGTAACAGACTGTCTCTACCTGCCCTGTTCCCTGGGGATTTGCAGCATTGTTTTCTTCGGTCCTTAAGAGAGAAGATGTTTGTGTTTTAGTCCCCTAGGTACAGTCAGAGAGGCATTTTTCTGGTCACTTTGCTGAGAAAAACATCATTATCAGGCTATCTGTAATGAAGGAGCCTTTGCCACCAGGCAGCTTCCAGCTCCAAACAACTGGCATGAAGAAAGTCGGACACTTTCTGCCTTTTTGGGAAAACATCAGTATTTTTAAGAGTGAGGGTTTCTAAGACTCAGTGGTTCTTCTGTGCCATTGCCAGTTTGCTTTGAAGAGCACATGGTGACATTTGGTCTGTGTACCCATTCCATGCTATCGTCTTCCACTGTGCTTGCCTGTTCCCAGCCAGCATGGTACAAGGTTGTCATCCACCCCGCCCCGCCCTGGCTCCAAGCATGTCCTGTCAGATGTTCAGGCCCCTTGTACAAAAGCTGTTTCTCGTGCAGAACCTGGCAGATGATCCTGTGAAGAGCAGTGAAGTTTCCCAGCCCTCATCAACTCCGGCACACAGGTGGAGCGGCTTTGGTCACCTGAAAGTCCAGCAGATCTTCCTTCACTATTTGTCAAGAAGAATAAAAGTGGAAGCAGGTAAAATGAAAGAAAGAATCTCTGCTTTGACTGTAGAGCAGGCATTTGGATGAGTAACCGGGTAAGAGACAGTCTGTTTTAATGGTATAACATAAAGACTCCTGCCTAGGACCAAAACACAGCTGGCCCTGCCACTGGCTTTGCCAATTGTCTGAAACAAATCACTCCACCTGTGCCAAGCTCCCTTATCAACCCCGGGCGTCTTTGCCACCAACCTGCCAGTGCTGGCAAGTGGAAAACCAAAAACTATCCATTGCAATGCAATGCTGTTTGACTCATTTTGTTATATAACTGATGCCAGAATAGGTGTTACCCCACTTTCCACAGGCTGAATTCGAATAATTATATTATTCGAATAAAAAAATGTGGCACTTCTAGTCTTCCATGTGAGAGCTGTTACAAGTGGCTTATAAAGTCCTCTGAACTTTACAGCATCAGGGAGGAAGGTTGGGGTTGGGAGCAGACATTAACACTGTTGTGCTGCTTTTAAATGGGCACCGAGGTTAACCATCACCCCACGGGCACCTTGCCTGGGGACCTTGATCTGCAGCTTGGGGAAAAGCTCTACATTGTCTTTACTGTGTAGCTCCAGGGCCTCCCTCCATGCTGGTGGTACCCATCACCTGGTGGGGTCAAGTACCGTAGGGAAACTCATTTTCCTGGTGGGACTTTAACCAGCGTTACTATGACAATCGGCCAGCAGGCTGCCAGCACCGTTTGTCCTTGTGTCTCCTTCCTGGTTTCTGCCTGCTCAGGGGTGTTGAAGCATTCCAAGCATGGCAAAGCGCCTTCCCTTCCCAGCTCTAATGAGATGCAACCGTTGCTCCAGGAAGTGTGACTAATGAGGGAGCCGTTGGGAAAGGGAATGCACCCTGATAAGGCCCCACTGCTCCATCACCTACAGCAGGGAGGGTTGTGGCAGTTCCTGCATCCCACTGGAGACATCCAGTGGGTATCTGGAGTATGACCACATGGCTCCTCTTCCTATAGAAAGTTGGGTATGAACTCTTGTGCAGGTACTTACCCTGGCAGCCCTCCAGAGAAGAAGCTTCTGTGCTTCAAGTGCTTCAATACAGCTGAGGGTAATAGATAATGGGAAAGCACTGGCAGAAAATCTGCCTGGGGACTTGGGAAAGGCTTCAAGGTGGCAATGGCCATCTTTAAAGAGGACAAGATAGTGCAGTGGCACAAGGGGGCTTAGAAAAGGTGCAGGACGGAGTCATCTGGTGGGTACAATGGTCTGTCTGTCCCAACCAGTGACTCCAGCACTGACTGTTCTTGGGGCAAGCACTGGTGTGGGGATGGTGTTGGCACTTTTACCAGGAGCTGCTGCTGCACCACATGCTTATGCAGGAAATACCTCTCCTCCCATCTTTCTCACATGCTCTCAGCCCCCATGCTAAGTCCCAACCTCATCCCCTCCCTGCATATACTCTTGCTGCACACCTTTATTGACATAAGAGCCCCTGAGACTTTATCCCCAAGAGCACATCTGGACGTTCTTTTTGCACTGCTGGCACTTTTCCATCCCTGAGCCACCAGTGGGCTGCCTGGTTCATTCAGGCTTTGGGAGCAGCCCTACCAGGTGGGCTCTGCCACCTGCAGCATTAACAGGAGCAGGAAGAGCCCAGCTCACCAGGGGCACACATGGCACAGCCAGGTCCAGCTCCAAGTCCAGGCAGCTCTCTCTGCCTACGGGCAGGGGCCAGGAGCCTGCTTCCAGCTCTGCCACGCACGGGCACCGACAGACTCCAAAACAGCCCTGGGTTGCTCCTTTCCATCCCAAGGAAGTTCCCACGCTCCTGTGCATCTGTCCTGGTGTGGGAAGTTTTTGTTCGATTCTACCCACTTTGCATTTTGCAGCAATAATTAAGGCTGGGAATGGAAGGTATGACATCTGTTTTCAGAAAAATTCAAGTTAATTGGATAAAGTCTCCAATGTCTCACCCCAAGTCAGTTCAGACTGAAATACAAGCCTGGCCAGTATCCCTAGGGTGCAGCGCAGATAAAAGCATTTTCAACACTGTCTAAACTAGTCATTCCTAAAATCTTCTAACTTGTTTGAATGACACTCACTATGAACGGTATCTCTGTGCCATTTCAGACTGTAACTATGTATTGACACGAAGTTGGAGCATTAACCACCGAATTTATGTTATTTTCTGTATAACATAAATTCCAGCCAAGCAAACACTTACACCTGTGTTTGAACACAAGGCCTGTGGGCTTGGGCTCGGTGGCCTCACTCCAGCTATTCATAGGTAAAGCCAAACACATATGCCAGTGTCTTTTCCCCTCTGCAGCCTGTGCAGAGGGATGTGACTTGCTCTTTCAGAAAAGGGATTCTTAAAATTCCCCTCTGACCCATGGTGTGAGATTGGGGGCTCAGAGATAGGGGTTGGAAACACTGTGCTGGCTGTTGGAGAGGTCCAGCATGGCCAAAGTGCTGCCCTGATTCAGATCTTCCTGACATATAACAGGTATAAAACAGCATTGCAGGGAAAGAACACAGGGCTTTCTCAGGGTCTGAGGCCACCCTCTGGCCTCGTTCCATGGGTGATTCCTGTGCTCCTGGCAGCTGATGCCAGTTGCTGACGAAGTCGGCTGTGAAGTGCAGCAGGAGTGCCCAGGTCCCTGCTGGAGGGCTCCTGGCTTGGCTGGCAGGATGGCACAATCTATAGATTTCTCAATTGCATTTCTTGATCTGCTGGAGTCTGTTCTATCTTCCTGAGAGCAGAGCTGCAGTTACCCACACATTATAAATTTGTGTTGCGAGGGAGATGTAGGTTGTATCTAGGTCATAGAAAATAGAATTATGTAACTGCATTTATGCATTCCTGAGCTGAGGTGCTGAAATATGGTTAAGCTGCAGAAAACAAGGCTGTGGGCTTTAAAGAGCCATACTTGGGCATCGCTCGGGCAGAGCTGGTGATGCTGTGAGCAGATCACTGCACCTCCTCCAGGAGAACTAAAATCCCTATGCAGAAGGTGCTCTCTAGTATGTTTAATGACATTTTTTACAGCACCCTGAGGCAAGCTGTGGCAGCCGAGGGCCCCAGCGGCATCTAAAGCTGAGCCTGCATTCACAGCTGGGGCCCATGGGAGTCTGGCATCTGCCATGGGATCTGGAGAAGTCCTACTCTGCCCCCTTCTGCTGCTCCTTGTTCCTCTCAGTGAGAACAAAACCCAGCTGAGCTCCTGCGCTGCACAGTACCTACTGTACATGTGCTGTGATAACCCAGCAGAAAAAAAACAAACAACAACAAAAAAAACACAAAGCAAAAAACTCAACCTCATTTAGCAGTGTAAGGCTGACTCTGGTGCAGAGCATTTTGGGGACATAGTGAAAAGCCAGGGTTAAGTGTACTGTTTGAACTCTGGTGACCACATCCATAGTGGTGAGATGCCTCTGGGCCAAAGCTTAGTCACTGGTCCAGCTCTGGCTCTACAATGTAGTTCTGGCAGTGGACACTTGCCTTCTTTCTCTTTGGCCTTGTTTTGCCATGCTCTGTTTTGGTTTATTTACTTTCAGAAAAGTAGGGATCCCTCTGGCTCCTCTCTCCAGGGACTTGGACCACGGCAGCAGTGCCAAGCAGGTCAGGGAACCTTCCTCAGAGCCCAGCCAGAACCACTGCTGGTCCTGCATGACAGGGTTTGTCCCTTAAATAATAATAACTTTTTTAGTTTTCCAACTTCTTAAATATCTCTCTTTGTTTTTTTGTGTTTTGAATATGTAAGTGGATAATTTCCAGGGTGGAGAGCTACTCACTAATTGTATATACACGAATCACAACACCTTTTGTACACTTGCCTTGGACCAAGTTTCCATACCTCAAAGGCCATTTCATGCTCCTAGAGTCTATTTACATCCTTTGGTGTCATAACTGTAATTTGAAATTTTAAACCATTTTGCATGAACAGATTTCAAAGCACTTTCTGCCACTCCTAGAAACAGAGGTAAATTCCCACCTGCCTTCCCTTTCTCTGTCTTGTCTCCTGCAAGTTCATTTTTGTTTCTGTAGACATGTGGCAACTTGTCTGACTGGCCCAAAGCCCTATTTCCTTTAGAGGAGGGAGAAAAATGACAAAAAAGAATTTGCAGGAGATAAGACAGAGATGGGAGGGGAGACACCTCCTGATGCAGGAAGAGCTGTCCATGCAGACAGTGGCGTCTCCATGGTGGGAGTCTCAGGACTCCCAGGATATCCTGGCTCCCAGGATACGATGCCTTGACACTGCAGGTCCTGCAGAAAAACTCCAGCATCGGGCCTTCAAAGGCAGTGGACCTGAAGGCAGGATCTGTTTATGCAAAATGGTGCAAAGTGGACACAACCATGGCAGGTCTCCAGCCCTCATGTGTTTGGGTTTCTCAGACACTATCTGGAGGTGAAAGCTTCCTCAGGAGGACAGGCAGGAAGCCCTGGGCTAGTGGTTCCCAGAGCATGAGCTGGTGGTGTCCCAGAGCTCCTGATCCCTGCAATGCCTCCACCAGAGGATTCTTCCACTGGTGAGGCCTTGGCCAGTTCCTAAGCTGACACAAGTAATGCCAAGGTCTGGACTGGATATCATCACAGGGTTGAGATTATGGTTGTCACTCGCACAGCTCTCCCATTCCATGGAAGGTGCAGAGCAGCACCTGCTGAGACTCTCTGCAACTGCTGAAATCCCAGCTGGGGGACACAGAATAGTAAGACAGCCTTTCTCTGTGGTCTCAGGAGCTGATTTCAGGGTGGTCTGGTGTGCGGGATGGGACAATCTCACTGCTGCAGGTTACCTGCAGGTAGAGCTCCAGGAGTGGTGTGACAATGTGATGTCCCAGCCCTCAGCTGGATGGATTTTACCTTCAGCTCCAGCTTACTCTGACAAGGGCTTTTTCTTTGCCAGCAGCACTCAGTGCAGACATCTCCTCTCCCTAGGGCCAGACGGGCTGCATCTCTGAAATGTACAAATGGGTTACAGGAGAGAACCCTGGCTGATGTAGTCAATCCAAACATGCCCTGAACACAGCGTTGCCTTACACCATGCCCTGCATGTGCCTGGTGCTGCCTGACACCCTGCATGCCCTGTAAGTGCCCCACACACAGGGCAGCCTCACCTGCCCACCCTCTACGTGCCGCCTAAAGCTCATGCTGCCTCAGCTGTGTGGGCTTTGCACCCACTCCTACCTCTTTGCACCCACCTCCTACCCCTGTGTGGGTGCTGCCCATCCACCCCATCCATGCTGCCTTGTCCTCAGCCCCTGCAGCACTTCATTTGCTCTGCAGTCACCCCTCAATGCCAGCCTTCCAGCTGCCTCATCACCCAGAAATGTGGGGCAGGCTTCATTCTTGCACCAAGCATCCAGAGCATGCCTGGTGGCCTCCCCTCTTTGCCCTGGTTTTCCCCCCTCCCCAGATCCCCTCCTTCCTGTCCTCCCACCCCTGCTCCAGCTTCCTGCCCTTTGATGTGCTTTCCCTCCTCTGCTCCAGGCTACAAACAGCTTACCAGGTGGAGATGACTTCTCCCCACCCCACAATTAGGTGCAATTATAATGTTATGCTTTGCTCTGAACCCTTACTCTGATGTGCACTGCAGGTAGGGCTCATGAGCAGAGTCCTGCTTTGGGCTAATGACAGGCGGGACGTAGAGCAGGGCCCTGGTCTGTGTGGGTGAGAGGTGCTGATGGATGTTTGGAGATGGGATGGCCCCTGAACACATTCTGGCCTGGATGCCTGAGCAGGGACTCAGCCACAAGAACCTGAGCCTGCTCTGTTCCAGCACAGGAGCAGCAGATACCTGGGTGTTTCCTGCCGTGGTCAGGCAGAGCCCAGAAATATGCCCCTGGGGAAGGTGCAGCTGTTGCTCGCATGGAGACAGGTCCCAGCAGCCGGCAGTGAGCTCAGCTGTCAGCTCTCATCGTGTGTGCTTCCAGGTGTGTGGTGCTTCGGCACCTTCGGGTGCCCCTTGGCTGGCAGCAGCCAAGTAGAGGAGCAGGGCTCTACATGTTGCAGGACCTGGGCTTCTGAAGATGCTGGAGGTGGGACCCCCTTATCTCCTACCAAGATACAGGTTTGCTGTTGGTGCTGACTGCGAGGGAGCTGATGGCTACAACAAAGCCCACCCCACATGCCACCTCTGCTCTCACTGCGGCTCAGCAGTATCAGCACTCACTGGCTCCTGGCTCCTTGTAACCTCCTGGCCATGTCCCAAGTGAATGCATGTTCCTGCAGCAGGTTTCATGGAGTGTGGCTGGGTGAACACCTCACTGTTCCAGTGTGACCTTGGCCACAGGGTGCTGGGAGCTAAAACTGCCATTCCCAGTCACTTGGGCGCAGTGCTGACAAGGTCAGCATTGCAGGGCAGCCCTTGGGTGCTGGGCAGTGCCTAAAGGTCAGAGCAAGCATGAGCCCTTTCTGCCACAGCAAGGTGGAAAGATTCATCAGAACCACTCTATCCAAGGGCAAAATGCTGCCACAACAGCCACGGAGTCCTCAATTCATAGAATCACATAATGGTTTATGTTGGAGGGGACCTTGAAGACCATTTAGTTCCAACCCCTCTGCCATGGGCAGGGTCACCTCCCACTAGACCAGGTTGCTCAAAGCCCCATCCAGCTTGTCTTGAGCACTACCAGAGATGGGGCATCCACAACTTCTCTGAGCAACCTGTTGCAGTGTCTCACTACCCTCAACACTGAAAAATTTCTTCCTGATATTTAATATAATCAACCCTCTTCCAGTTTGAAGCCATTACCCTTCATACTGCCTCTACATGACCTGTAAAATGTTCTACCCCATCATTCTTCTAGGCCCCCTTCAGATACTGGAGGGCCACTATAAGGTCTGCCCAGAGCCTTCTCTTCATCAGGCTGAATAACCCCAACTCTCTCAGCCTGATTTCTTAGGAGAGGTGCTCCAGCCCCCTGATCATCTCCATGGCCCTCCTCTGTACCCTTTCCAAAAGGTCAATGTCCTTCTTGTGTTGAGGACTCCAAAGCTGGACAGAGTACTCCTGCAGGAGAGAGCAGATGTGGATAAGCACACTGACACACCTCCACATGCTTGCTCTCACGCATGCAGGGCAAATGCTCTGCTATGGCCAAGGCCGGCCATTCTGCAGCCCTTTCTCCTCTGGCTGCTCTGCAGGATGCAGGCAACCAGGCTCAGGTGAAAAACTGAGCTTGCTGGTCTGATGTGGGGGGACTGATGTCACCTCTGCAGTGACGGTGCTTTTACTATCCAGGTCAGGGCATCTGTCCAGGGCTTTTGTGATTACTAACCTGTTTGTATCACAAGAGGTGCAGATGAGTGTGGGGCTTGCAGAGGGTCTGCAGGACACTGCTGACTTTGACAAGGGTAGCCAGAGCAACACCATCAGGGACACACACTCGGTGACTGCCGTGATGGCCACTGAGGTCATGGGAGCACCTTGGCACAGCCCTGGTATGGGACAGGATGGAGCTATTTGGGGCTCTTGGGGTGGCATTTGGGCAGTGAGGGGCTCTGGTATGTGTGCATGCATGTGAGAGTAAGGCACATGGTGCAGCGTGTAAAAACATACCTAGAGAGAAAGTCTCAACAGACATCAGATTAAAAGAAAATGTAATTAAACACGGAGAGCATCCCGTCTGTTACTCAACTCTCCTTGCATAACCCTTGGGACCGGCTGCCTTCACAGATGGCTGCTCTGCTGTCAGTCATTTGCTGGGCACCTGTTAGAAAAACTACCAGGTCAGCACAGAACTAATTGCACTGGTAGCTTTCCTTCTAATGAGATGCAAAAGTCTAGAAGAAAAACTGCTGAGAGATCTTGCAACTCCCCAGATGAGCCTGTGATGCCTCCTGCTACTTAATCCTCCCCATGTACTCCTGTGGGTGACTGTGATGGGGGCAAGGATGTTGCAGTAGCCTGAAGGGCTCAAGTGGCCCTCAAGGCGGTTGCAAGCCCATCCTGGGAGCAGGGCAATGGGTGCTGCTGGGCCAGAGGGAGCCAGGATGGGAGCTGCTGCTGTTCCCAGCCCATCTCGAAGGCTGCAGCACTTTTCCCTTTCCCCTTCCCCTGTTGTTTGCGCCCAGGTCCAAGGCTCCCATGGGTGGCCAAACAGCAGAGAGCTCTGCAGCTGCAGGGTGATACCCAGACACGTGGGGTGCCTTTGTTCGCCTGGGTGAGCAGCCAAGTCTCAGCCCATCTCCAGCTTCGTACCAGCTGCAGATCAGAGGCAGCTGACTGGCCTGCCAAAAAAACAGAACACGTCGAGGACCAGGGAGTGGCTTGTGCTACTGCTGAATAATGATGATCCCAGCACGCTTATAAAACAGTGAGGGGGAGAGCTCACCACAGAGCTCTTCCTTGCAGCCCTGGTCCTCCGCAGAGCATCACTTCGCCTCATCAGCCAAGGTATGTTTCTTAATGAAGAGATTCAAAACAGGAGCTGTGCTTGTGTTCACAGCAGGACCCATGGCCTGTGGCTAGAGACAGGCTGGACTTTCCTTTTAAACTTGGGGAAAAAATTACCACTGCCACTGTGGAGGAGTTTCCAGCCAGGAGAGCAGAACAGCCCTGTGCTGCAGGGTCTGTAGGTGCCAACCTGCCCCAAGCAGAGCCTGAAGCTCATGGGCAGCATCCTGGCTCCAGAAGCTGCTCAAAGGTGAGCTGCACAGCTCCCACTTCGGCTTCACAGGAAAACATGTCCTTTCCCTCCTCACAGCGTGTTTTTGGGGGTTGGTTCATATTTTATTTGGTGCTGATTTGAGTCTTGACCAACTTCCCCACCCTGCAATGCTGTGTACCTCCTGGCACAAGAAGACCCCGTGGAGGCAGCTGCACTGTCCCTCCCACCACCTCACAAGGCCAGGCAGCCATGGCACACATGAGGATGTCCCTCTTGCTGTAGGTCCTGCACGTGTCCACTGCTCGCTTCCATGTCCCTGGGCCCCAGCTCAGCCCTGGCTCTGGAGCATGTTCCTTCTGCTCCAGCATTTTATAGCAAACGTTCCCACATTTCCCCTTGCCTCAGCTTTGAACAAATGATGATGCTCCTGTGTGTCCTGGGGCATTTATCACCCCTGCCTCTTGCCAGGTGTCAGGCATGGTGACAGGTACAAGTGCTTTCTGCAGTCATTGCCTTGCTGCCTGCAGAGCTGCAGGGCACAGCCTGAGCACAGGCAGGACTTGAGGGCATTTTGGACTGGAGACTTATTTAGCACAGGGTCTTTGTGCTCTTCTCATGGTCCTTTTCTCCTCACCGTGCCCCTGAGTGCCCTGACGCAGGTGTTCAGTCTTTCTTGTTATGTTTGACACAATGTTCTGCTCCAGGAGGCACCCAGCCCAGCTGTGTTCCTCCTCCCCAGGTCTATTTCCCACCTGCATCCCAGCACAGACATGCTGGGCACAGCAGTGCGGCTCTCTGTCCTGCTCAGCCTCCTCGGCTTTGGGAAAGGCCAGATGTTTCACATGGGACCATGCCCGGATCCATCAGTCCAAGAAGACTTCGATATCAACAAGGTGTGAAAAGCTTCCTAAAGAAACCTCACAGTGGGTAGTGAGCTAGGCTAAGGGGGCATGGGACCGATGGCAAACTGCCTGGATGCCTGGGGTGAGGGGCATTAGCAGGTCTGGTCTCAACACCTTGTGCCAGAGCTGCCAGAGCAGGTCTGCAGTCCCAGTAACCCCCTGCAACCTTCCATGCCATGGAGGTGGGCTCTGGAACGAACCGAGCAGGTGAAGCCATGCCAGGAAATGAGCTGGGCTGCTCTGCCTCAACCCTCTCATGCTAAAAGCATCTCTCTGGACTTTCTTCTACCAGTATTTGGGGAAGTGGTACGAGATAGAGAAGCTGCCCTCAAGTTTCGAGAAAGGAAGCTGCATCCAGGCAAATTACTCACTGAAGGAGAACAAGAAGTTCAAGGTGATCAACAAGGAGCTGCTGTAAGTATTTGCATTCAGGTTGTGTACTCACTGTGGTGATGGTACTCCTGTCACCTCTCTTGCCATCCTGGCTGGTAGTTTTTCTCTAAATTGCCTTTTTCTGGGTCTGGGGAGGCACACTGTGGTTGCAATAGTTCTGCTGGTATAATGGACTTTGCTGCAGTTATGGCAGAGACATGGGTCTCTGCTCTTTTCTGGTGCTTCCATGAGGCTCATCAGGTCTCTGTCTTGTTGTCCAAGGTGAGTAATGAGAAAATAGATCAAATGCATGTGGCGACCCCTGTGTGAAATAGGCTGCATCTCTCCTCTGACCTGTTTGTGATCCCCAGGATGGCTGAGAAGCTGGATGACTCAGGTCCTGATCCAGGGGTGTTACAGCGGGGCTGGTTATGGGACAGCAGCCACCACCTTGTGTCCTTAAGTACTGAGAGGTGCCTGTGCCCTGTGTTCCTCTCTGCTCCAGAGTAAAGGGACTGCATGAAGGGGACAGGGAAGATGAAACACACAGATCATTTTTATTTAAGCAAATATTTGTCAGCCTGTTTCTGGAGCACTCACCTTGCACTGGTAGTAACTGCTGTGCAAGGGGCTCAGCAATTGTTGCCAGTTTAAATCAATGAGCAAGGTGAAAAAGAAGAGTGTGACCATCAGGTTGAGGGAGGTTATCCTGCCCCTCTACTCTGTCCTGGTGAGGCACCATCTGGAGTTCTGTGTCCAGTTCTGGGCTCCCCAGTTCAGGAAGGACAGGGAACTGCTGGAGAGGGTACAGCAGAGGACCACCAAGATTATTAGAGACCTGGAGCATCTCTCTAATGAGGAAAGGTTGAGGGTCTTGGGTCTTTTTAGTCTGGAGAAGAAAAGGCTGAGGGGGGATTTGATCAACACCAATAAATATTAAGGGCTGGATGCCAAGAGGAAGAGGCCAGTCTTTTTTCAGTGGTGGCCAGTGAGAGGACAAGAGAAAATGGGCACAAGCTTGTATATAGTAAGTTCCATCTAAACATGAGGAGGAACTTCTTCACTTCATGGGTTACAGAGCACTGGAACAGGCTGCCCAGAGAGGTGGTGGAGTCTCCATCTCTGGAGGTATTCAAAACCCACCTGGACAAGTTCCTGTGCAACCTGGTCTAGGAGGGACCTGCTTTGGCAGGGGGGTTTGGACTGGATGATGTCCAGAGGTTCCTCCCAACCCCATAGCATTCTGTGATTCTGTGCGAATACACTGATTGTTCCCTTTATTATACTTGATAGCCTCAATTATCCCAAGCCCTCCTGGCTTTTTGCAGGGACCAATGCAGATATTAATTAATCTGTGTCCACCACCAGCCCTCTGTTGTGGGGTGCTGCTGTGGGTGGCTGAATGAATGAGAGGGAACGAGCGCTGAATGCAGCGCTGTCCCCTGCACTCCTGGCATGCCATGGGGACTTTGTTCTGGCTCACAATAACAACAAGGCAGCATCACATCCCTTGTGTCTGGCAGAGAGCAGCGTCCATGCCTCCTGCTGACCATGCAGCACTGTCTCCGCAGCTCCACTGTGAGGGCAGCGCCTGGCAAACAGCTGGACATTTATTTGTGGCTGCATTAATCTGCGGGATATTAATCTGTCCGTTCAGTCACCACTGCAGTAGCTCAAGACCCTGAAATATCAGTAATATTTTGGATCAGGTGTACACTGTGCATGGATCCAGCATCAGTCCCTTGCCCTCTGTTTGCTGCTGGTAGCATTAGCTGCTGCCTCCTTGCGTGTTCCTTTTTCACGGGGAAGCGTGAAACTTTTCCTGCCCCACAGTCAGCGTCCAGGTCTTGACGCATCCAGGGAAAAATGCAATTCTAAGATGGGCAGGCTGAGTTGCAGGGCTTGCTGCCAGCAGGGTAGTGCTCTGGACCAGCAGTGAAACAAACCCTGGCTCACCAAGCAGGGACAGGTAATTTGTGTGCAGAGGAATGTTGTGACCTGGAAAAGTGCAGGTGATTAAAGAGATGTGCACACATGCCTCCCACAAACAGTTGGAGTTCAGCTGCTGCCTGGCACATCCAAAATCAGTGCTGGGATTGTCCTGTCCCATACAGAGGGATCTTCCTCTCCCTCTTTTCTGTCACCATCCCCATGACCCTGAAGAACATTTGGAGAGAGGCACCCTGGGGTGCCGTTTGCCCCACTGTGCCTGGTTCAGGACCTGGTGTGCCCTGGGTTGCCCCTGGGAAACCATCTCCAGCGGTAAGGTGTCCTTCTGGGAATGCTGTGGTTTGCTGTGGGTGCTTCAGATGCTTCTTGGCCGGTGGATGAGTCAGGAGGGATGATTTAGCAGAAGCATAAGAAAACCCACCTTATTTCAAACTCACCCTATTTTGTTTCTTGCCTTGTTGCTCTCCCTTTAGTTCCAATGGCAAAGTCAACGAAATCGAAGGAGAAATCATGCATATGGATGTAAAGGAGCCAGCCAAGCTGGGTGTTCGCTTTAACTGGTGTAAGTGTGTGTCTGGGAGGTTCGTGCTGTGGGCCAGGCATGGCGGGAGGGCACAGAGCAGGTACTGCTACAGAGGCACCAGGGGTGCAAACAAGGAACGCAAGAGGCGAAGCTGCCCTGGTGACTTCTGCGCAGCACCATGGGCTGATTCCAAAGGGTTAGGACAGAGGTTGTGACCAGCAGGCAGTGGTTTGGTGATATTTATACATCAGTTAGAGCAACAGACCCCTTAAGGGTAGAGCACTCTTCACCAGCTGTTCTCAAAGCAAAAAAGATGTGCAGCATTACTGTCTCTCCAGGTCATTTCACAGATGGGGCTGGGGGGAAGCAGCCCCACAGCTGCTGCAAGGGCCAAGAATAGGCTTGTTTTTCTGAATACAGTCGTGGAGCTTCTATCCCACCCCCACCTCTGCTTACAAGTGTTACTGATGTGTTTTTGTTTGCTTTTTCTCCCCTGGTCAATGAGCCACATGACAGGAGCCTGTAGAGGGGCAGTGCATTTTATTCTCATTGTACAGCACCTCTCTCTGCCCGCAGCCACGCTTGGGCAGTGAGCAGAAGTCTCCCCTTGGCTCCCTCACACTTTTCCCGGGCTGTTTCACAGCACCCACACAGATGGGTTATTTGGAGAAACGGGTGGAACAGGGGTACTTGCAAAGGACAATTAGTGTTCACGAGCACAGACAGATTTAGCTGTGCGCTGCTAAGGCCTCACCTGCAGCCATTTAGCCCACAGAGTGTCCAATCCCAATCATCCTCACTGGACATGAGCCTCGGAGAACATCCCTTAGTACGCCTAAGTGCATCAGAAATAAATCCCAAGGCACTTACACCTGCCTGATGGACCCACCTCTGCTTCCTGCCTGATGCTTAGAAGCTGTAGTGACTGTCCCTCAGCAGAGCAGATGCTTTGGGCATAGCAGCCTGATGGAGAACAGAATTTGACTTAAGTGGCTGGTGCTGGTGGAATGGACTGAGTCAAACTGATTCCCACCACCTGGGCTTCATCTGGCTGTGCAGGGTAGAGGGTGATGGAGAGGGAGATGGTGGTTTGTGCTCCTCAGATCACTGGTGCAAGCTCCCAGCTCTACTACTCCCTCCTGCCAGCAAGCACTCTCACACAGGTACCAGCTGGGCTGGTTGTCAGTGGCCTGGCCAAGCTGTTCAGGTCACGGTGTTAACTTTCCAAACAGTTCTTCCTGGTTGGGGCTTTGTGGCTTTCTTCAGTTGTCTAGGCAGAACAAGGAGTCCTGATAGGCTTTTATAAATTATATCTCCCTGTACTAACAACAATTATGCGGCTCAGGAGCAGCAAAAGTGGGAACAGCAGCAGGAGTCATGATTCTAGTGCTGCAGAGTAGTCCAGAGTCAGTCACCCATGGCATTCACAGTCCCCTTCTTTCTCCTAGTCATGCCTTCTGCCCCATACTGGGTCGTCTCCACCGACTATGAAAACTACTCGCTGGTGTACTCCTGCACTAACATCCTCTGGCTCTTCCACATGGACTACGCCTGGATTCTATCAAGAGCTCCCGAGATGCACCCAGAAACTGTGGAGCACCTGAAGGGCGTTCTTCAGTCCTACAAGATTGACACTGAGAAAATGATGCCCACGGATCAAATGAACTGCCCCCCCGAGATGTAACTCCCAGCATGCAGTGACGTAGCACCAGACCAGCGATGAACTTTGTTCCTTTCTTTATTATCCATTAGAATTACTCTATGTAACAGAGAAACACAATAATCCTTTCGCTAACAGTAGTTTGCCCACCCTGAGTTACTCCTTGCTGTCATTCCCTTTATCACTTTCCCCGCTTTTTTGTCTTGATCTGACTTTGCAGAGTAACTGACTGATTCAAAGCTAATGGGTGAAGAAAAGAAACCCTGAAGTGCAGACGTGAAGCTCTGCCGTTGCTGTGAGTCCTACAGTATGTGGATGTGAAAGGGTATGAGATGTGATGTGAAAGTACTAGTCCAGGGGGAAAACCTTTTGTCCTGTGCCCCCAGGTTTGTTGCCCATTTTTGTCTTGATGCTTCTGGGCCTGCTTGGGGTCTACGGTGTCTGAGCTACCCTGCAGGCACTGCCTTCCCAGCAGCAGTGTCCAGACATGGGGGATCAGTCCTGTAGCCTGGGAACTGAGATGGGGGGTCTTGATTGTTTTCTGGTGCAGGCCTGTAGGTACATGTTACTGCCAAGTCAGCAGACCTCCTCGCTAGAAATCAGATCCAGCCCTTTATATTTAAAGTCTGAGTCTAAAAATGTTCAGAAATTCAGCATCACCCCATCTCCAGTGTCTGTACCTGACTTGCCTCGAGTGAGGCTGGCCCTGTACTCTCATGGGGTCAGCTCTGAGCGTGCCTGTAAGCAGACAGACAGACAGGTATGCTCCCTTGTCCTCTCCTCCCCAGGCTTTTCCCCAAGCCCCCAGAGATGGCAGGCTCTGCCTGACGTCCTGCTCTCCACTCCTGTACCTGCTGAGCACCCGCTGGCACCGTGTCTGCTCTGGCAGGTGTTCACCGGGCACCATGACAACTCTGCTTGAATAGCATTGATGCAACTCATTAAAAAATGAAATAAAAACATCTGCATCAGGGCGTTTTTACCTTCTCAGCTGCGTGACCTTTCAAACAGACGGGGGGCTCAGCACGCAGGGTCTGCCCCTCCTCTGAGGCCACGGCACAACCAGAGAGGTTGCAACATGAGCAGCCATGTCTGAATTTAAACAGTTTGCTCCTGGAGGTCTCTGGGCTCAGATGTGTGGGCTTCCCCCATGGCCTGAGCCGTGCCAGCAAACCCGTTGTGGCTTTGGCTGGCAGTGACCTCTATCTCCTGCTGCTTTTACTGACATGAAGACAGAACGATGTGGATGTAGAATGCTGTAGATCTGCAGGAAATGTTCTGCCCTCACTCTGGTGGGACCTTGATTGGCATGGACATGCAGCAAAGCCCCCTTTTTGCCCTGGGAGGACTACAGGAGCTGGGCAGGGAGCCAAAATTTTGCTAATCCTTCCCAGTCGGAGGAGGCTGAGATGGGAGGGAGGCCAGCAGGGATCAGAAACAATTGCCATGTTTAAGCCATCATCCCTTTAAACATTTAAATCCTAACGCTGCGATTCCTGTGACACAACATGAAACACTCCACCCGCACCCTTGGACTGTAGGGATGATGGAGGGACACGCCAGGCCATTGCCAGTAGCTGCACAGCGGCTGCCAGCTGTATTCTAATTTTGGGGGTAGAGCATTTCATCCCTGCTTCATCAGATTCCTGCTTCCTCCCTCATACAGGTGGAGAGTAGTCATAAAATTGTAGAACAGTTTGGGTTGGAAGGAACCTTGCAGACCATCTAGTTCCAAGCCCCCTTGCTATGGGTACGGAGGGACACCTCCCACTAGATGAGGTTGCCCAAAGCTCCATCCAGCCTGGCCTTGAACCCTTTTAGGGACGACGCATCAACAATGTCCCCGGGCAAACCCGTGCCACTGCCTCACCACCCTCAGGGCGCACAGTTTCTCCCTGGTATCTCATCCAAACCAACCCTCTGCAGCCCACACCGCCCCGCAGCCGGCTGGCTGTGCCACCACTGACCCCGGGGTGGGAACCTGCTGTTACCCGCAGACAGAACGCCCATCACACCCATCCCGCGGCCGCCGCCGCCGCCGCCGCCGGGGGGAGCCGCGCAGGCGCAGAGCAGTCGGGGGACCCGGCGGTCCTC
>VZTM01015215.1:10290-29522 GCA_013400555.1 Jacana jacana | reverse complement strand
GATTAGATGTGGTGTTGAGAGATCTAGTGTAGGGGGGAACTTGTAGAGTAGGGCTGATGGTTGGACTTGATGATCCCAGGGGTCTCTTCCAACCTAAATGATTCTATGATTCTATGATCAGTTCCTCTGAGGTCAAATACTGGTCTCACTGGGGTATCGGCTGGTGCACTGAATGCCCTCAGACTCATCACCTCTGATTCTCTATGGCAGGGTAGTTTCACAGGATGATGGAATATGGTCAAAACAGTTAATAAACCTGTCTGTCTTCTGCCAGTACCCGCGTTTTGAGAAAATCCCACGTTGAGATGGTAGGTGTTCAGCAAGGTAGCCGTGTTAAAGTCACCTTGGAGTTCTACTGAGAACTTTTTTGAGGTGACATCTTTTTACTGCTGTCTCACCTGTATTCTGAGGGCACGAAAGAATCTCCATACTTATAAATGTTAATGAAACAGATACTGCAGCTACAGAGTAGCTGGTTTTACCATTTGCTACTTGGAATCTTTGCTAGTCTGTGCTTTGTCACACCGTGCTTTTGGTTATAGGAGGCAGGTGGGTATGCAGAACCGTATTTCAGTTTGGTTGTTTCCTTCATGGAAGTGAATCAAGATGCTGTTATTTTGTTGTTCCTGAGCTTTCCGTTAGGACTGTAAGTGTGGGCACGGACTATTCATCTGGATAATTTATGAAGAGCCCTTCAACTTCAAAGTGTTGTGTTTTAAAGTGCTTTTTTACAGAGCAGAAAAGGAGGGTTTTCTTTCCTCAGTGTCTTGGGTGATGCAGGAGATAATTTTTGTGGTGACTTATTTTGGTGTTACTCCAAGATGACTAACAGCCCTGATGTTTGCCTCTAGCAACACAGGGAATGTCTGTCTTTTTCTCATGTAGTGGTGTAGCTACCTTTTGATAATTTCTTCCACTCAACTTCAGTCTTTGTGAAGTTACGGGGGTCACCTGATGATGTGGCTACCACTCACCTCTTATGTCTGCGACTGTAAATCCGCATAAGCGAGAGCTGGCCTGCAGTGCCTTTTTGTTGCAGTGGAATAACTTCTGTAGCACTGATGATCGTTTCAGGTAAAGATGTGGCGAGAGGTATTTCTCAGTGGTCTGTTGTGACTCAAGGGCTGCACTGGCTCCTGGTTACTTTTCAGGCAATTTGGGGCCTTCTTTTCAGTTGGAAGTATTTTTTAATCTGTGATAATCCCGTAAAGGTTCTGTGCTTCTCTTATCTGCTGCTCCTTTCTGCCCTCTAATCCTGTCCATTTTCTATTTGATTAAAAGTAACAAAACTCTCCTATTCTCTACGCTTCCCTTTTGAAGAAGGGGCTAGAGACTTAAGATGGGCTTTTAAGAAGGCTTCTGTCAGATACCACAAAGTCTGCTAATATGAGTTGCGCTTCTTGGTTACAGACTGAGATTTCTTGCTGATTGAAATGAAGATGGCCAGTCCAGTCAGTGATGGTGAGAACTGTTTGTATGCTTTTGCCCCTGCCTTCATTGTGGGCTACCAAGTGTTTTGAAGTGGATGGGTCATTCCTTTTATGCCTCAAGTAGCTGTAGTTTATCCCATGCGTATGGACTCTAGCAGCCAAGACTTTTGGTGGAAAAGAAAGTTCAAGTTGCGTAATAGACTGCTTTAGGATTGCCTGCTTCAGCATTTCAGCTCTGGAATTTCTCTGGCTACTCCCTATTTATGACTCCACGGATGATGTAAACACAACTTTGCTGGCAAGATAGTGACCTTCGTTCCTCCCCACAAACACTTCCTTTAAAAACTCTCTTTGAAGTCACTGAAGGAAAGATTTCTGATGTAGGTAGATTGAAGTGTGATGATTTCAATGCAGACCTGTGTCTACTTCTGCTACACCAAAGTATGACATAGGAGGGTGTGCTCAGTAGCCATTGGATTGACAAGCAGTAGAACTATTGTTCTCCCCTTAGGATTCATTCAGCTTTTGGTGCTGTGGTAACCCCGCTCAGCCCCGCTGTCAGCTGACTGGGTGTGCTCCTCTGGCAGATACAGAGTACATTGTACTTCCTTAACTGCAGCTGGCGTCACCCTGAAGGTGACTTAAATGAGAAGGCTGGGAGCACACACAAATGGGTGCTGCTCCTTAGCTCTGCTACCCGCATGTTAAACTGTCCTTCTTACCAAGTCTGACTTGTGCAGAAGCCTAACGGGCCTTTTTTAAAGAAGATTATAATCTGGGTGTGGTTTTCTCTGATCTTTGCTTTATCCTGCTGAATTTTCAGGTGTGAGCATCTAGGTATATAAACAGAGAGCGAGTGAGCAAGAGTGGGCTTGTCCCCCTGAAAAACACTAACAAAAAGCAGCTTTCTCTTATTTATTGCTGGTTTTGGTTCAGAACCATGAGTTTAGCCATTTCCTTAAACAATACAAGACTGTGCTTGCTCCTTCATGTATAAGCTTGTTTTGTTTTAAAGTGTCTCACCTGGAATTGAAATTTGACCAGAAAAGTACTATGCTTGCTGGTGTTTCAGGAACCTCATATATCACTTCTGCAAACTGATCTCTGTCTTAACTCCTGGGCTAAATCCTCCCAGTTCCAGGGGTGGTGAGCATTCAGTGCTTGGTTCGCTGAACAATGGGGTGAGCCATTGCTTCAGGACAGGAGGGTTAAATAACGGCTCTGGAAGTTTCTGCACTCTCCAACTAGAATCTTGCAGGTTGTTAAAAGGGGCTGGCAAATGTTACCTTTGCAGAAGCGAAGATTATTTCGGGAGGATTTTTGTGTGTGTTTTGAAGATACTCATCGAGTGTAAAGAATTATTTTTTTTTTATTGTTGTTACTATTTTTTAATCTTTCTTACACAGCACATGCTACTGGTGACCAGCTGGATAGTAGAGCACACAGCATAGAAGAAATCTGTCCAGAACTGTAACTGCTTGTCAAAGACACAAATACAAACGTCGCTTCATGATTTTTGCAATTAAGGCTCTTAACTATTGGGAAGCATATCAGTTACAATGTTGTATTGCCAAGAATGTTAATTTTAGACTTGTCTGTTAGGCAGAAAAAACTGTCTAATTGATTTATTCTTGTGCCTAGTATTTCATGGAGAATACTTCATAATCTGTTCAACCAGAATGGCATTCCCTGTATGTGTAACACTGACTATC
Organism: Jacana jacana; assembly: GCA_013400555.1. Classification (NCBI taxonomy): domain Eukaryota; kingdom Metazoa; phylum Chordata; class Aves; order Charadriiformes; family Jacanidae; genus Jacana; species Jacana jacana. The sequence continues at coordinate 26,380 of VZTM01015215.1, read as the reverse complement.
TTGCGTCATGTACTGTTACTCTTCATGCTTCGAAACAGACAGTATCTTTTGGTTTTTCACTATTTATTTCACAGTGTTCTAGGTGTGGTATCTCCTATGGAAAGGTTTGGGATTCAAGAGCCAAACGGTACAGCAGATATCAGATTGACATGTAAGCTATTTATCAGATTTAAGCAGTTTAAAAAGGGATTATTTATGTTTTACAATGACTTTGTAAAATGTTAACCTGGTAATCTAGATTTCAGGATGTTATTACCTGTACTGTCCCAGTCTGTAGAAGAAGAGCCGTATTATTTTTTAAGAGTGGTGTTTGGAATCATTTGGGTTTTTTCTGACCGAGGCAATACTAACATCTTGTGGAGGGAATGTTTTTACACTGGAAATGTGCGAACTTTGCATTTAACTGCCCTTACCTCTTCCATTGGGACTGGCTATTTTGTGGAGCTCTCTTTTGGCTTATCATGAAAACATGGAAGTTCTCTCCAACCTTTCTCTTAAAACCACATCCACTGTCACTCTTCTGGCTCTTGTTTCAAAGTTTTGGTCCTTTCCAGTTGCATGGAGCACTTGTGGAAAAACACCCAGCTGTGGGCAAATCCACACGAGGACTGTGAAGATGAGCTGAGTTTAGGCTCTGGCTGTTCTTTCTATATACAGATAACTGCTCCTGATCTGCTCATTTGGGGTTGGTCACCTACATACTGAAAACCACTGGCCTAAATCTTCCTGCATCCTTTGCAACTTACAGCAGCTGCTCTTGTAAAATGAAGGTGGTTTGGAGCATAGAAGGGAAATTGCCTAATCCAAACACTTGTTTACAGTGTGGTTGTACAGCCCCGGTAAGGAGGGACACTGAACCTCCGAATTGCTGTGAACAACTTCCCGCTCAAATTAATTGACTGGCCAATGTTTCAGTATTCAGAGTAGTTCCTAGGTTTTATTACACAAATGAAGTATGCAGTTAAGCTTTAGCTTGGTTATGGAATACAGTGTATATCTTAATTTTGATCTGAATTTGATATGTTGCAAAAATCCATATAATTATATGGATCTATTTTAAAATGGTTTTTTGTCCACTGTATATGTGAAGTTTGAATAAAGGAATGAAAGTTATTTTACAGTTACAATGCATTCTCAAGTGTGAGCTTTCATGAAATCTCAGAGAGATTGAAAGTGCATAAGGCAATAGGATGCTGTCCTTTGAAAGATATATACAGGAATCATTCATTAGCATGGATGCGTTGCCAAAGATACTTGTGAGTTGTGCTGCCTGGGAGTTGCTGTGTGCCTTTCCCAACTATCTCCTTTCCTTAGTAGGTAACAGGGTTGGGAGTTGTGGGATACTTAGTCTTCTAAGGACCTGAATCAGGATTAATAGCATCTTTTCACAAGAGAGAGTTGAACTTCTGATTCAGTCTAGTGTGGTGATGTAAATTTTCCCATGTGGAGAATGCTGCTTCTTCCCCTATCAAACATGGTCGTTTCCACAGAATAAACAGGATTAAAGAGTAAACACTTAGATACTCCTAAGTGACTCCTAAAGTCACTTACTGTAGCTTTAAATTTAGCTCCGAAGAATAGGATTTCAAACCATAGTTTGCACCCTTTCTGTAGCAGCTCGCAGTGTTCACGCTGCTGGAGCGTCAGCACCCACCCCTGTCTCAGACTGACCGGCTGACACGGGCTCAGCAGAGCTGCATCACCTTCAGACTGGAGCATGAACCGGTCAAAACCTGGCCAGTGTGCGGGTAATGCAGATGTCTGTGAAACAGATTACTGGTACTTTGTGGTAAGTAGCTACGATTAAGGCAAAATCGATCAGAAGCATCTCTTATGTGAGCAAATGTCCTGCCCTCTTGTGTGTCCAAAACCTCATTTTCATGCTGGTGCTCAGCGAGGGTACTTTGGACCCAGTAATGCTCGCAAAGCGTTTTGGTTAATAAACAAAACAAGTCCCACTCCGCTACTTCCAATAAACACCTTTCCTTTAATGGCACCCATTTCACCCCAGATTTTGAATATGTAGCCTTGAGGGAGGTGCAGTATCCGTAAATCTATGGAGATGGTTTTAAACAAACCTCAGAATGTATCGTAGGTCCCTTCATCAATTGTGATTTAGAGCTCTTTGGGTGATCTCCCTGTTGCCATGCCACCAAGCCCCCAAGTTTTAGTTAGATGCCATTTTGGAAGTTGTACTAATTTGTTTATGGGGTTCATTAAAGGCTTTGTTCCCTTCATTCTCTTCAGGGCCAGCAAAAATTCTGTTTGTGTTTCTTCCTGTGGCTGCCCTGGAGTGCAACCCGAGGTACCTGACACTGCTTTTAACTGAAAAGCCTGTTTGCTTAATTTTATCCAGGCTCACATCCTGAAGCATTTTAAAAGCTAAAATAGGCAAGTTTATTTTACAGTAACTAGAGATACTCTATATAGACTTTGTTACAGAGGGATGTCTGATTTCCTTCTATTGTAGAAATATCAATTATAGTTCCCTGCCGAATGGGGACAAGAGAAGAAATGCCTTTTCTCGTTTTACCTTTGATGGGGACTTAGCTTGCACACAGGTCTTGATTTTGGGGTACGAAGGGTAAAGGCTCATTTGTACAGTAGAGAGCAGTGCAAAGAGGAAACAGAAGATACACAACCCTTACTAATGTGGACATGGAGCTCCACAGCATCATAATTGTGAAGCTTTTTGCACAGGTTTAAGTCTTCAAGCTGCATCCTGATCAGAGAAAATATTTTCAATATGCTTCCAATAGGAAGATCACTTGCAAATAAGAGCCTTAACTCTGTCTTTAAGGTGTTTTTTTTCCCCTGACCTTTAAGTTTCTTTCACTGAGGGTGGTACAGAGTTTATGGAAACTGCAAATATTTTTTTTCTGCAGCTGGATCTCTTGTGTTGAACTTGTGTAACCTACCAGTATTCTTTGTTTCTGTAACAGGCTTTTTTGTGGTGTTTATTATGATACCACCACACAAATGTAATTACGCTGTTTGAAACCACTGTTAAGTGTCACAACGTAAATAAAACCATTGTTTTCATTGCTGTCTTGGCAGTAATACTAGATGGATTGGTTTGACTTCTTGGAGCTTTTTAGAAGGAACTGGCAATTAGTGTAAAGTCTGCACATGGTTTCATAGATGAATACTTGAACTAAAACTGCTATTTCCTCATCACCGCAAATAAGGAAGTGCTCTGTAGCATAGCAGTGATATACACCAGTTTGTACACACTTTCAGAGTCTGTAGGTGCTTGGCATCCTAGATATGAGGATAGCGCTGGGAACTAGAGTTGTGAAGTTAAGATAGTGCCACAGAAAAGGCTGAAGTTTTCAAGGTAATTTTCTTTGTGTTGAAGAACTAAAGAGAGACTGGTCTGTCTCTTTGTGGTCAGTATTGAGTAATCACTCGCCAGCGTTCAGCAATGGAAAATGACTAACACCAACTACTTCTTAGGAAGTAAAATGGTACTAAAACCAAAAGCACTGGCCTCTTTTCAATTCCACACTTTAGTTGAAAAGTGGACTTCACAACATAAATGCAGCCTAAGTGATACAAAGATTTCTTAACTTCTGCTTTTTCTGCGTGGAACAGCTTACAAAACCAAACAATTACTGCATTTGTGTAACTCAGTTTGGATCTGACATTTCACAGGTCCTCAAAAAAAGAATAAAACCACCCAAACCCTAAACCACAACTGACTGAACCAAAAAGCTTCTCTTTGCTTCTGTGAAAGGACACCTTAACTGGGGGAGGGGCACTAAGGGTGCAGCAGGCATTCAGCTTCTTGGAAGGGAAAGAGTCTTATGTTCCCTTAAGTGTTGAGTGTTTCTGTGGGACGGAAAGGAAGTCACAGGAGACGGGACGGGACGGGCAGGATAAGAAAAAGGGAAAGAGAGGAAGACGTGAAGCTTGGCACAGGTGATGGGGCGCTGGATGAAGACTGTAGGGGGTGAGCAGGTGCTGAGAGAACCTCATCAACTCCTGTCAGCTTCCCAGTACAGCAGCCCTGCTCACTGCAGGACGGAGCCTTGATGGGACGTCGCTTCATCTTTGCCAACTTTATCTTGAAGAGAATAGGAACTTGTACTCCTCTGTCACTGCCTCTGGGGATGGGTGATGCTTGCCCGTCTTTGTCATTTGCTACACCTGGGAACACAATCAACACCGAAATTGGTAAAACTGTTTTCTCTTAAGGGATGAGAAATCCACAGTCTTCCACAGCCCTTCACTACAAAGTGGGCACAGGCCAACGTGGTCCGTTTCACCCTGTGGTGCAGCCCTTTGGCTGTCTCTGAAGCTTTCAGAAAGTGAAGTATTCTTGGGCAGACATTCTGTACAGAGCCCAAACTCTATATTCATGCTGTTCCCCTGCCCCTTCACAGACTCTTGGGTTCCCCACAAATTTCCAAGATCTGAAACCGAAGATACTGTAGACCAGCCGGAGCTGTAACCTCTCTGTGCTGGCTCCGAAGTTGCTCCCTGGTGGAGCTGGATGCCGGGTGGGTGTCTTCCCCTCCCGCCCGCCGGGGCCGGCTTCCCCTTCAAGCCGCCTCGACTCTTACGGGCGGGGGCTGGCCGTCACCAGGCCTCACCTGCTCAGGTGGGCGCGGGGCCGTCCCGTGCCTGTCTGGTCCCCGAGGGAGAAGTTCCCCTGCTTAATTAATAGCTTTAATTAACAATAAATTAATGGGTTAAAGCCGAGTAGTGGCGAAGCGCGCGACCCTGACCCCGACCGCCGCGCCCAGGCCCCGGGGAAAGTCATCCGCCCCGAACGACGGGCGGGCTAGCCTATCGCAGCCCTGGGACCGCCCCCCCAGTGCTTGTGAGCGCTGGGATTGGTCTTTCGGGTAGCCGTAGCAATGGAGTTTACCAATTGGTGGGCGGACAATAGCAGCTTTCCCCTTGGCTCACCGGGCTGTCACTCTTTAGGACGCGCCCATGAGGAAGTGATCCCTCCGGCACCCGGCTGTTGGCTGCCTCCGCGCAGAGGCCCACTATTAGGCCCGCCTCTCTCGTCTTGTGGTTGGCCAGAGCGCTCCCCTGCTCCTGCGACTGGATGGGCTGGCTGTCCTTCTCCCGCTCTGCTCCTATTTGAGGTAAGCCCCGCCTCCGCTGGAGTCTTATTGGTTATTTCTGCTTAGCGGCTGTCGTCCATTGGCTCTCCTCACCATCAGTCATTGTCGGAGGTGGGCAGAAGGGTTACTCGGCGCGACGCTCCCACAGCGGCAGCTGGGTTTTGCTGCCGCTTCATGAGCGCCGCCCCTGCCTAGCCCCGCCTGGCGGCCGGTACTCGCCTCAGACTTGCCGCCAGCAGCAGCAGCGGAGCAGGCAGCGGGGCCCCCCGTGGCAGGGGAGGATGAAGGTGACCGTGGATTTCGAGGAGTGCCTGAAGGACTCGCCGCGCTTCAGGTGCCGCTGGCGAGGGGCCCGGGGCCGGGCCGGGGCCGTGCGGTGGGACAGGCCGCGGTGGAACGACGGGGTGTTGTTGTTGGGGGGTGGGAANATTTGGGTGGCGGGGCAGGGACAGCGTGTGTGAAGGGGTTGGCTACGGGGGACTGGAGGCCATGTGTGAGGAAGGGGCTGCTGGTGTGTCAGTACCTAGCTTTGGGCAAGAGTGAGGTGCGGGAGTCGGAAAGAAGGGGTCAGTATGGTGGGCTGGGTGGGCACTGCGTGCTCTGGGGTCAGGTGGAGGCAACAGAGTCTGCAGTGGGCATGGCCGGGGTCACCGGCCTTGGAGCAGACGTGAGGAGTGGCAGGCAGCTGGTGGGAGACCACCCAGCAGCCCCAGCAATGCCTGCTCAGGCTCCAGGCAGGGTCTGTCTCTTCAGAGTTGTGATGATGCTTTGGCTCCCCGTGTATCCCACCTGTGTCTCCAGCATGTGTCCGGGTTTGCCCTGCCCGCTAGTGGGGTGCCTGTAGTAAGCAAGCTCAGTGTAATTTTGCTTCCTGTTGTCAGACCAAGGCATGTGCTCTTTTGTTTTTCCTCACTCAGTGACCACCTGTCTGCTTACCTTGCACAGCTTCCCCCTTCATCTTTCCCTACGCTTTTAACCATTTAATATATGTATTTTACACCACTGTAAATAGTCGGTATGATTCTGCTTCCCTGTTCAATGTGTGGCCTGCTCTGTGCACATAGGCCCGGTTTTGTGCCTCGTATCTCCCTACAAGCTTATGGGAGAGGCAAACGGCTCTTGTGGCTTGAAGTGATGTGTCACTGCAATGTCTTCCTGTCCCATGCTGAGCCCATGTTTGGAGCACCTGTGGTTCTGTGGCTGGCACAGGCTGGGTGAGCTCTGGCTGTTGAGGGAACTGGTCCTGCTCTTCCTCTGGCTGTGTGTTCATGCCTCTTCTTTATGTCAGCTTTAGCAATCGTGGTTCTAGGATGTGGAGGAAGTTGGAGAAGGTTGTTAGAATGCCTTAGCCCTGACAGAAGTTGGAGTGCCTGTTCTCCCTCCTTTGCTCCTGTCTCTGCTGCCAGCTGGTCCCTGACCACTTCTGCCACAAGTTTTTGTGATGACTGCAACTTGTATTGTTGGATCCTTCAATGATCTAGCCGCCCTGCCAGAACAGACTGGGTGGTTTTCTACTAGGTTAGTCAGTTGAGTCAGCATTGCAAGGGGTGTGAAACCTGCTAAAGCTTATGGGGAAGAGGAAGAGGAAACTTCACTGCCAGAAGTAAGGCTTAGAGGAAGGTAGTGGAGAGTGAGACCCCCTCATAGACATTGGGGAGCTTTTATATTGACTTAGGGTGAAATTGTGTGGAACAGCTGAGATGCACATGCATGTTAGTGTATGTACTTTTTGGCACAACTATTTTTAATGTGCATTATCCTATTTGGTGACAATGCAGTCTTAAATCGGCTTAATCTAATGATCGCACCATACCATTAAATATATTTTTTTAATTGCTGATACCTGCTGAAGTATAGAATATACTTGAGAAATTAATAAATTATGGCTAAAATTGGTCAGCAGAAATGTGCTGCTGTCTCTTGAAGTTAAGACATTCTAGGTCATTTGAACTCTGTATTGTTTTCCTTTCGCCCCTATTGTTTCCTTTCCATTCCTTCAATGAGAGAAATTGTGGAAAACCCTATGTGAAGGTGCACTGTGGTCCTTCTGATAGTCTCTGATATTATTACCTCTGAAGAAGTTGCAGAAAACCTTATGGTGTAGTTATTGATGCCACCAAAGCATCCTTCCAACTCTTAGCTGTTATGAAGTGGCTAAAATCACGAAGCAAAAATACTGTAGTATTTTTGAGAAGTTCATATCTTTCGTTATTACTGGTAGTATTTGCTGTTACAACTTTTGTCGTTCCTAGTGTCAATATGAATTGCCTAAACCAAAGACTAGAGACCTAAATGAAGTTTCCTGCAGTGGTTTTACTCAGAGATGGTAGAGACACTAATGTAGAGCAAGGTCACTACAAAGTCCTAGCGTTCTTGCAGGGAGTAATGTGGACATAAGGCACCTTCCTGCACTGTGGTCCTTATCTTACAGCAAAGTAGGGTTGCAGCTTACTCCTGACCTTGCTGAGCAGGTGGGTGTAGTCTCCGTCCTTCCCATCAGTGTACCTGTTAGAGCAGTTAAATAAACCTGTTGGGAGGCATACAGTGGATAGAAATGTCACAGTTTACTTTCTTATGGTTGTGGAGAAAACTGGGAGGACGTGGGTGAATCAGAGCTCCTGAGTCACCAAATCCCTGTTTCCACAGGGAGCTATTTAAATCTTTGGAAACATGGTACTACACACAGCTTCAGACACAACTTTCCTGCTTATCTGCTCCTTGTGAAGTTCAAGTTGATCGCATTTGGCTTTGAGGTGTAATTGGGATTATCATGGTTACCTGAATCAACAAAATAAAGGTTTCTTTGCTTGCTTAAAATGTGTATGAAGGGAGCATGGGTTGTTGCAGATATGTGATTAGATAGTAATGGCTATAAAGCTTCATGTCAGAAGTATGATGGGTGATTTCATAGTAAGGTGTGTGGGTTTTTTTTATCCCTCCAGTAGATTAAAAAAAAAAATTTATAAAACATGAAGCAATGGTAGCCTATTGTTTGTAAACTTAGGACAAGTCAATTGGGGATTGGAAACTTGAGGGTTAGAAATTGATTTTGAAAAGGATCATGGAAAAGGCGTTAAATTTAGGCACACTTGAAATTTGCAATCATGATTTTTTTTTAAGCCTACTTTGGAAATAGTCTCACTGAAGTCACATGCTTTTCCTTCTTGACTCCCTCTCTGAAAGTGTGGAGAGACCAAAGATGTAGCCAGGAAATGCATTTGCAGTTCTCCTACCATGTGTTGATGGTTTCCCATCAAATGAAGAAGTTGCTTGGGGAGGGGCTTTGGAGCAGTCCTTGAGTAGTAAGAACTGAGCTGTACTGGCAAGTTCTACGTATATAATCCGAGATTCCTGGAGTGATTTTTTGATATGCAAATAGTATTGTGAAATAGTACTTTCTCCTTATCTTTTAGCAATGAGAATTTCAGTTTTGGAGTTTAATGGAGCCGGCTTTTACATTGAGGTTTCATTTATGTGTTTTTTCTTTTAACTAAAGAACATTTTCTCTTAATGAGAGATGGACTGCAGCAACCACATGAATCATTCTGAATCTAAATTTTTAGAAAGGAGAAGCAGGTTTAAATGGTGTGGAAATATAGCTGCTATAAGTAACAGTTAAAGAAAGAAAAAGCAAAATTCTGTTGCTTGCAATGTATGTAATTGTAAGAACTCTCTCTAAGAATCTTCAGCCTCTTCCAGTCTCTAAAAATGCATCGGTAAAAAGCGTTGTACTTATGGGATCATTTCTTTGTCATCATCTGTCACTGTTGCTGAAGTTTTAAATTATTTTTATTCAACTTTGTCTTCCTGAGACCTCAGCTGCAGAACAGATGATGAAGGAGGCAGAAGAAAGAATATAAATGAAACCATTGCTAATTACCATTCTTAGTATGTTGTAGGTAGTTTCTGGGTAGAACTGGTGGTTCTAATGTATTCTCCTCAAAGGGAATTGTCTGAGGAGTCTCCTGTTGAGATGGAACCAAAGCATCATGTTGTGTAGGCAGTCCTGCAGTGGTTTTCGTCTTCTATGGCTTTGTTTCTGGCCTATCAAAACAAGGGGCAGCTGAGACGCAGTGCACAGTTACAGAGGGGATGCAAGCTGAATAGGGCACTCCTACTTCGAGGCTTTCTAGATTTATGATTATTTTTTTCCTCTCGTTTTCACTACTATGTAACCAAAGCTTAGTCACTAGGCATCTGTTTCCCAGGTAACAGGTAGCGTTTTTATCACTTCAGAATAGGTTAAATAAGTCACTTCTATCTGGAATAGATCTTGATCTGTTGATCAGAGAAACTGTTGCACATGCCTAACCTGTGTACTTTGGTTTGCTTATTACTTTCTGAAGAACACACAGAAGTTGGAATATCAGGGGTTCCAGTAGGTACAGTGCTGCAGTGCAGCGTCCTTCCCAGCCTGCTGCATCCCAGTATTACCAGTAGGGAAGAAACCCCTCTGATCCAGCAGGGTTATAGCATGGGTAATCTGTGTGTGGTTGTAGCACTGAGGCCACTCACATGGGTGAGCTCAGCCACGTTGGAGGTGTTAAGTGGTATGTGACCAAGAACTCTGTCTGCACACAGAATCTGTTTGGCTCAGACTTACCTAGCTGGTTTAGGAGGAATTTCCAAAGAAATGTTCGATTTGGACTTTCTGCCCTTGGTGTTTGGGACTGAAAAGCAAGTTTGTAACTTACTTGGCAAGGCAGGCTGGAAAGTATTGCAGAAGACCAGAAAAAGGAGTAAGTTGAAAGAGAAAGCTGCCAACATTTTTTGTAAGTTTGCGTTTACCATTGTTCATACTTCTGCAGTTGTTGTGTTTATAATTTCCAGTATATGATTGTAGAACAGCACTTTCCATAGCTGAAGTGTAGTGATGTGGAGGACAATCTTAGCGGGATGCTGGTGTTACATGTGTACAGCAGCTCTGTCCATATGACTGGGAGTTTAATGGAGTTAGAATACTTCTAGGTTTCTAATTCTTTGCTCTTGTGGAGATTACAGTGAGTGTACTGTTCTACTCAGACTTTAGTCAATGATTTCTTCATCTGAAAGATGTATTCACATGTTTAAAAATATACATTCAAAATATAATTTACCTTAAAACAACCAAAGTTGGATGTATTGAAAGATAGGACCCAGTGCTGGAGTGTTTTATTCTGTAGTGATCACACCAGAATAAAGTAGTGTCGTTGAATATCCCTCAAATACATTTCATCTGAATCTTTCATGTTGAAATCTCTTAAAGTCTTTTCAAATTTAATAGTAAGTCGTTACAATCTTTGCTTATAGAGATTAGAGATATGTCCTGAAATGAGCTTGTCTTGGTTTGGTTAGTGCATCTAAATGGCTTTAAGGGGGGGTGGGGATAAAACCCAACAGTTGGCTGTCTTAATCATGAATTACAAAGATTAGGGCTTTTTTAATAGTGATTCTAAATGTGTTTGTTGTTTGATTATGACTTATGTTAAGTAATGGCAAACTGAAAAACCTTAACTATATCCCAAACTGCTAGAAGGAACTTAGTGTGTTAATTTCCTTGGTTTTGGCCCTTTTAAATTTTTATCCAGCAATGAAGAAAGGAGTTTACAGTGGAAGTAGTAACAAAATCTGCAAGCTTGCTTAGTGCTGCTGTAGCACAGCAGCAGCATCAATCACTGAAGAACTGGTATTAATTAAGCCTGTGCAACTGATCTTTAACGAGTACTTGCAGAATTCAAAGGACAGCTTATTTATGCATGTGTGTGCGCAGTGTAACTGTAATTATACAAGATCTTATAGTCATTCAGAGTTTAAATATAGATTTGAAGAGGCTTGATTCTTTAGCCCGGAGTGTCTCATTTCTGTTGGCTAAGCACATCTCAAGTAATTACATTAAGAACTGAAGTTATGGAAATGATGGTTTTATATTTTGGGAGGAGGGGAATATCACTGTTAAGATCTTTGGAAAGCAGGGTTAGTAAATAGAATATTCATTTGGAAGGGGGCAGCTATAAATAGAAATCTGTCTATCTTGGGCTAGCTGGACTTTTTCTCCTGTACGTATCTGAAGTCATTGGCCACTGAATAGTAAATGTGCTGAATCAGTTAAGTTAGCAGTGTCCTGTGATAGTTTGTTGGTTTTGTTTTTTCCCCAGGCTTAGTGTCTTGACAACCTTATTTGTACTCAGAACTGTGTTACTTAGTCAGCATTTCTCCTGTTCTTACATCGTGCAGTGAGCAACCTGACTTAAGTTGTTGGTGATTTTTCTTGGTTTCATTTTTTACCATAGTAAATAATTCTAAGAAGTCCACAAAGCAAGCTCCATCCTCATCAGCTGCTTCGAGAGGAAAAAAAAAACACCTAATTTTCAGTGACAACAGAAGCATTTCTACTGAAATTGCAGTTTACAGAGTCAAGAACCCTCTGCCTGGTTTTTGAGGCAGGCCTTTCTGGCTCAATCAGTTTGTTTAGTATCTCAAGGAGATGCAGATGCAGAAGCGTCATGACTGGGTGCGAAAAACCTACCAAACCCCCCCCCGCCACGTGGTTACTTAATGTTGTGCCTTATAGTGCCTTATGTTTAGGTGGGTAGGAAACAGAAGAATACATTCTGACTAATTTCGTTACTTTTCCTTTTTGCCTTGTACAAGCAAAATTCAGTTTAAAAACATGTATACAAGTTTAAACTGTGCAGATATGCTTGTGATCTTTTTAAGCAGATACTGTGCTGTTTGTTTGAGATTTAGATATTGCTGTGACTTTGGGTGATGATGTAGGTGGTTTGCTTTTTGATAGTGGCAGATGTGTAAGGAAAAGCTGAAGTAGCTGCCTGCAGTGGAAGGCCCTTAGGAGGAAGTGGAGATTAGCACCTGAACGGTAACATTATTTTGATATAGAGAGGAGTTTTCCATACTGCTCTGTGTGACAACACAAGTCCTGGTTTTGTTGCCACTTTTATTACTAAAAGATTAGGTCAAGAGCATGAGAAATAGTAGATATTATCATTGTGATAATAAACTAAACAATTTTAAGCAGTCCAGTCAAGTAGACTAAAACGTTGTTTTGCCTCCTGAATGATCTCTTCAAGAAGAGTCCCTGTGTATGTGGCAAAATAATTACTTTACACTTAACACTTACTCTGTGAATATTAAAAGTAAACCAGGCCTCAGACCTCAGATACATCAGTTGTTTTGATGCACTGTATGTAACTTATGCCTGCATAGAAGAGAATCTAAGTTATGGGGCGATGTCCTGCATACAGTCTCAAAGTGACAAGACACAAGGACACCCTAAGAAAATAATTTGCTGCAAAATAGCCCCTTGAAGTGTTTTATGAATGAGGGAGAAGATGCCTGTCAGATGGTTGACAGACTTCCTCGTGTGGCACAAATCTTTCCCTTTGATATTTTACATTTTCTGCTTGAAATGTTAAGACTGCAGTTTGCTGGCACAATGCTCTTGAATAATTTCTAGAGCTCATATGTCAACAGTAACAGGGATTTAAATAGTTGTGTTGTGGCTTTGCAGGAGAGAGAGCCCAGCAGTGGTCAGTGCACAGGCACAAACTGCCTTTTTTCTTTTAGTGACTTTGATACGCCTTCAGTAACAGTCATTTAAAGAAGACCTCTATTGCTGATTTTACATGAATAAACTTAAAGCAGAGCTAGTGATTGGTTTGTACAACATGATTTTGAGGCTTCTAAACTTCCAAATTGTATTTGTGTATTTTAAGCTGGATATAATACAAAGATAAATTGGAGAAGCCATGTGTAGTGAAATGTATTCCCCCTGACAAAATTTTAAAAAGCGAGTTCAGTGCAAGAGAATTCCAGATTTCCATCTTTCTGGGTGCCAGATGTTAATTTAAGTAGAAACACATGGATATCAAAGGCACTTAACGTTTCTCTGTATTTTAAATATCCTAGTCTTCAATTATTAGTGATCTTTTAATTATTTTAAAATTATATATATAACTTTGGTAATGGTTTTGTTTATTGATGTTTAGAATGACACTGCAGATTAAAAATTGAATTTAATTCAATCCCTTAGTACAAAGGAGAGGTGTGTTGTATGCAGAATCTGGCTATGGATGCTTTATCCGTTTTGCCTGACAAAACAGAGGTGGGGCGTTTGAGCTGGGAGGTGGAGATCAGTTTTCTGCTCTGTGGTCTCTCCCCGGGGAGGCACTGAGCCCCTTCTGTCCCCCTCTAAGCTGGGGCCTTGGCCTCCCTTGGCCACTTTGCATGGCTCTGGTGGCAGGTGTGAGTCAGTGCTGGGGAACCTGTCCTGCTCTAACATGCTTCTCCTAGAGTCTGGCTCTCCAGTGGTCCACTTGCTGCTGTGGCTGGTGGCCAATGGGCAGTACCAGGAGACTGGATGTTGCTTAGTGTTAGGATAAACAGATGCAGCTTTTTATTTGCTTAGAATACTTTGTGTAAGTAGTTGGACCCTGTGTTTGACTGGATTCTTCTGGTGAACTTCAATAACACCATGTTCTTCATATTACAGTATCATTGGTTCTATGTAACATACTGGTGCCAATATACTTCAGGCTTAAGATGACTGAAGAACTGGGTGGGTGAAGAATAAGAAAAATAATGTACACGGAGTGGTGTTGGTCCTTGTGATCTTAACTGGGACTAGCAAAAGACATTAAAAAGATTCACTGCTCAACTGGAAGTGTAGGTTATAATTTGTCTTTCCTAGACTTGTAGCATTCATGTACATTGGTTGGAGTTCCTGCCTGTATAAAGAGTTCAATAATTAATGAAATAGGCCCCTTCTTTCTTAACTTCTGTCAGCAGGTAGAGTTCATCTCATCTACTGTGTAGCCACCTCTCTTCTTAAGGCAGGTCTTTGGCTTGGGCTCATTGAAATCTTAATGAAGATTACTAGTTGCATCCCAAGTGCATCTTGATTGGTTTTAGCCATATGTATCGGGATAAGGTGAACTGCACCCTGGAAATAGTATGTTTCCACTCTGTCATTTTCAAAGGTAATCAGACTAGCATGGGTATCTATCTATGTGTAGATACCAGAATTTGATTTGATAAGGCAAGCTAGAACCATAGAACAATTATATTGGCTTTGCTGGTCAGGGTTGTTACTAAGGTTAAAAACTGTTTAAGGAATCTGATGTTTTGTTGAGGATGCAACTTCTGGCTGAATTTGTGTTGCCAAATTTTTAGTCTGTTAAAGTATGCATGTGTGCACACCTTCTCTACGGGACTATTCCTCAGAAGAATCTCCCCTTTGTGGAGAATGATTTTTAAAAGTACTCTTCCTGGAGTGCTTCCTTTTGTAAAGGGTCTGATTCTAGAAGAAAATATTTCCTTGCTTATACTATCCTAATTTATTTATCCCCAAATGAATGATTGAAAATAAAAAGATGAAGCGTTAAATATGCATGGTATTGCAAAATATTCACTATATTCCAAGTATTGATCTTGCAAGATTTTTTTTTTAAAAATAATTCAGTTCATTTGAGATGAAGAACCTCTGATACATAATTAATAAAGGACATTGAAGCTGCTTTTTGTTTAAGAAAGTTTACCTGCAATTAGCATTGATGGATGAATGAAAGCCCAGGGTCTCTAAAATCTCCTGATGACTAAAAGTAGTGGGAGAAAAGATACTAAATGTACCCAAGGAAGAATCAAACCTTTTCCAGGGCTGTGGGTGTACCATATGCATTTTGTAGTTTTTATGTTAAAATATTCCAAATGCTTATTTTTTTAATAGATCATCCATTATCATTTGAAAAGGCAGAAGAGGGAAGGAGACTGGCTTTTCAAAATGTGAAAACAGTAACTTTGAAATCTGCATTTCTGTATTCGCCCATGCATAATGCTCACCTACTCTGCCATCCTGAGACTGGTGGCTTCAGTGCAAAGGTATAAAGGGCAATCAAAGACTGTTCTGTTGCAGTAGGAGGGAACAATTGGAGCTATTGGCTTGGATGTGGAATACACTGAGGGTAACTGAGTGTGAGATACGTGTATTTGTACAAACCTAACAGCTAAACAAAAAAATCCAAGTTTGGAATTTGTTGCAACAAAGCTGCAACCTCCCCCTGACTGTCAAATTCTGATTTTCTGGAAGTGTATTACTAACATTCAGCTTCTGCAATGAAGAAGTAAGTATTGTTGAGGACTCGGTCTTAATAGCAAATCTGAAATTTTCCTTTGGCTTTGGTGAAGAAAATCCATCTGATGTGTTTGGAATTGTAGAGATCTAATGGTCCTTAGCTCTTATGAAATACGGTGAGCTCTTGTTGCAAAGCCTTTGCCATCTTATGGTGGTTTGGACACAACACTACTGTTCTGACTGTAGTAGGTGTAATGTAGCAACTAAGGGAATTACAAAAAGAAAGGGACAGATTTTTTTTGAAATCAAAGCAAACACAGGACTCATGAGAAACCTGTAAAGAATACTCTTTCATTAATTAGAATACTCTGTTCTCTGGTTCCCTCTACTGTGTAGGAGTATTTCTGTACAGGTGGTTAAGTCTTGTTGTATCAGTTCTGAACATAGTGACACTGAGAATCCTGTACTGGGGGAATCTAGTCATGTTTACTCTTCCTGATCTTCAGGCACTGCTTCCCTGTCTTTTATATTGACTGCGTTTGAGGTACATAGGGGTATCTTTCCAAATCGGGGATTAATTTCTGCATTTTTCCTCAGATTGTTATTACTCACAGCTTTTAAAAGAGAAGCTGACATGACCCGCTACCATCTGACTAGAACTCCAGATCTTGAGGCTAATAGGGCGTAGTGTTTAGATGGAGGGATGTCCTATCTCATGTCCTTTGCAATTGGCTGCTTAATGGTTATATTTATGGTTCCACTTCCTGACCTTACGTATTTGAGTTTTCAGATGTTGAAATCCTTCATTCCTTCTGCTGCTGCTGTGTTCAAGCTCCTGTCTAGTTGCTGAGATTTAAAAGATCAAAGTAGCCCTGTGACTCGTGCAAGTTTTCAGCCACAAGAAGTTTTTGCACAGCACCATCAGTTTCTTGAGCTTGTTTCTGCT
>VZTM01015215.1:0-10264 GCA_013400555.1 Jacana jacana | reverse complement strand
TTTTTTTTTTTTTTTTCATTGTTGCAACATCTTGATGGTATAGTCCTACTTCCTTATCTGATAATAAGGCCTAAAAAGCTTTTGACTCATTCTTGAGATGTTGGGATTACTAGTTAGTCAAAGCTGTGCGGGACAGGTATAGTGATGTTACACTCTTATCTGAGTTTCTTTCACAATGCAATCACCTTTTTCACAGAGGAGCTTTCATGGTCACCATTGTATCCCCATCTTGTTAACAGCTGTCTCACATGGAACAAAACATTCAAGGTGAAAGATGAAGAAAACCCTGCTTATCGGAATCTTTGTGGATTAAAAGGGTTGCTAATTTTCTACTTGGGTTTACCTAACTGTTAGGCTCTCCAGGGTAAAAAAGCCTAGGGGAAAAATATTAGGAAAAACTCTTGGGAGAAGAACACTGTTGGGCATTTCTGGCAATTTACTACGGAAGGGAAATGAGAGAAAAAGCCTGAGATTTTCAGGCCAGTAGGTAGCACAGATGTCCTTACAGACTGTGTGTGATAGACTACATGCTGCTTCAAGTTTAGTGGTAATCAGTTTGACTTTCAGCCATGTATACTAACTACAATAGAACACCTTCCTTTTTTAAAGGTTGATAAGTTTATCTCAAAAGATAATGAACATTATAATGTGAAGTCTTAGAGTAAAGTACAAATGAAGTGAAGCATGGGCCTTAGATTTGCCCTGGTTTTGTGTGTTACATCAAAGACCGTCTGAATTACTGAGGATGAGCTAAACTTTGGAGGTTGTGATCTTGAAAGCTGGTACCTAGGGGCGGACTTTTGCTGTAATGATTAAGTTAATTCAGTAAATACCCTTGTCTTATTTTGTCTTGCTGTGCTTTTTGTCTCAATGCTTTTTAAGAGGAGAACCCTGACTTGGGGGGAATAGAAGAATGACTCTTCTAACACCGAAGGCTTGATTCTTGTTTCTTTTGTCTGGGGAATGGTGAAATGCGAATAGTGTTCACTGTGGACCTGAGCAAACTTGGATTGTTCATCAGACTGAAAATCTTCAGGAAATGCATTTCCATATTTCAATCCACCAGGCCCACAGAAAATTTCTAGGATTTCAGGGTGCGGGTTAAGAAAATGTCACATTTCTGATTCAAAGTCTTACTGTTCATGTTGTGTAGCACTTCCAAGCTATTGATAAAATGTGTTGTGGCAATGACCAAAGAGTTAATAATGTAAGGAGTACTGTCATGACTGAGGAAGTTTATTTCATCATGTCAGGGAGTGTTCATCATCTGTGCCTCAGCATGGAGGGCTGTCTGCCAGCAGGGAAAAATCTCTGTGGTGCCAAACCAGGGCTTCAATGAGCTCTGTGACAGGCTGCAACAGTGTTCTTTCTTCAGAGTGTATTAATGGCTATGACACATCTAATAAGCTATAAAACTTTTTTTTCTATGTATCCAGTGTTAGGCCTTATTGTTCAGTGTATGACTTCTTTGTCCCTCAGTATGTCATGTTTCTTTTTTAATCTGGGTTGTCTGATGCCACTATACATGTATCAAATGTATTCGTTGTTAGCATGTGGGTTAAGATGCATCTAGATACCTTTTCATATCTCACTATAGATGGAGATCAAATAAAGTACACAGTGACTGGGGAGAAGAGTTGGTATGCTGGATGGTAGGTCTGCCATTCAGAAGGACCTCAGCAAGGTAGAAGAAAGTGCTGGTAGAAAGTTCCTGAAGTCTAACCAAGACAAAGCTGATACATGAAGTATCACATTACGCTATAACATAAGTGCTTGGTATTTTTAATATAGTTTGATTTTTATACACATTTAGAACAACTGTGGGATGCACGGGTGCCTGCAGCTCATCTCTCATAGTGTCTGTATTGGATCTGTATTTAATATGAGAGAATGATCAATTGCTTTTACTTTTGGCCAGTTATGAACCAGCCTTATCCAGCTTTGGCCCTTGTGATTAATGAGCTGTACATATCTTCATAACTGCTTGTTAGTTTTCCTAATGTTCCTAGAGTTTAAAGTTAAATGCAGTTGATGAGGACAAAGAGGATTTAATCACAGTACTATTTGCCAGCTGGTTCATCTTCAATGTTCTCTGTCCATCCGAGGCTGACTTGTCCTCCACTGGCAGTGGAGCACGGTAATGCTTCCTTATTTACTACTCTGATATACAGCTGGTCTCTTGAAGTGATACTTCAGTAAATGAAAGAAGATGGGAATGTAGTTAAATTTGAGTATGTATACTCAAATACTTTGGCTTAGCTATTGGTAATTTGTGGATAGTCTTGCACATCAACTTCATACTATTGAACTGTAATGGATGTTAATTGAAAGGACGTGGTGTCTGCAGTGAAGTCGAAGTTGTGCATGAAGGGAGCATTCTGCATAGAATGTGTGTGGGTAGGAGAGCTGTGTCTTTGAGATTTGAAGACAAGAATGTAGTAGTAATGGTATTGAAATTGTGATGGTGAGAATCTGTTATTCCCATTTTATGAGACCAAATGCATGTATGTATTCGGAAGTGCCAGTCTGAATAGCATTTTATTGTGTACTTGTTTCTGTTCTTCTGAAAGTATATTCAGGAATTGAATCTAAGATTTAGGCTTTAAACTTTTCCCCATCAAGGAAAAAAAAAAACAAAACTAATCCAAACCATGGGAAAATACTTTAATGGTGTGGCTAGTGGGGTTTTAGTCTTCTAAATATCTCTGTGTTGGTTGGTCTTTTTTTTTTTTTTTGAGTGGGATGTGGTAATTCTAGAATTAACAATAATTAATTGCTAATTTTCCACAGCACCTGTGACTTTCCCACTTTGATGTTTGTCAGCATCCCTTCATAATGAGTACTGATTCTAGCCTCCTCACTTTCAGGGGGATAGTCTGAAAACACAAGTTAAAACACAGTGAGTGAGTGAAAGACTAAAGGCAGGATTTGGCCTCGACGGTTTGAAGAACAGCTGACATGAAAAGCATTGACCATTGCTACCTCCTGCACTGCAGGAGTAAACAGGCCAAGCAGGCACTTGCCTGTGGCCACAGCGTGCTTGGCATTTTGGTCAGCAGCATGTAGTGGCTTCGTCCAGACTAAGTTATTTCCTTGGCACGTGTCTGCAGCTCACTGCCTCAGAATGACTGATCCTCTTCGTGGAGGAGAGTTTAGCTGTCAGCTTTGTTTGGTTCCTGGGATTCTTGGTGCCCCATTAGTACCTTAACCCTGGAAGCAAGTCTTTCACTGGTCGCGTAAGGGCAATGCTGTGATGGACACC
Source organism: Jacana jacana (assembly GCA_013400555.1). NCBI lineage: Eukaryota > Metazoa > Chordata > Aves > Charadriiformes > Jacanidae > Jacana > Jacana jacana. Next base: position 7,002 of record VZTM01015215.1, on the reverse strand, counting down.
AGGGAGTTCAGCTTTCTTTTGTTGTGTGCTGGGCTAGCCAACCAGTGACATTATCCTAATTTAAAAAGGCTGCTCAGTCAGGTCTTGAGTTTTCTGCCATCCTTTCCTGTATTCCTCCTGCACTGCAACTGCAGCTGTGCAGGAAGCTGTATCTAGCAAACTGAGCTGGGGTTTGGAAAGGGGGGGGTGAAGGGGAGGAGGAACAGCAGAGGAGAGAAATGCATTCCGGAGAGTTCTCCTTAGGAAGCATGAAGTGTATGGGAGACTGCTCATTTATGAAAGTTGTCCCCCACCCTTAAGCAGCTGTTCTGGTTTTGTGTGTTGCCACACAGTGTTTGAACATCTCTGCAAGCCACAGATGTTTGACTTTGATTCATACACTGGGGCAGATTTGATCCTTATTCCTAGTGCCAGGATTGTGTACCATAAGCAGAGCCTTCTGGCTAAGATTACCCTGCTCCCAGCTCCCCCTTGCCTAAGGAGCAACGCTTCTGGTGCACGTCAGGCACTGGGTCCTCAGCCTTTTTATGACCACTTCCTGTGTTTATCGCTGGGGACTGGGTCTTGGCTGTGCACATGAGGCTCACTTGGAATGGTGACAACTTTCTGTAAACTTAAGTAATTCCTGACACAGATGTTTGAGAGAGAAATGCACCTTTGTATTCTGTGGCTTCAAAAAAGTATGAAATTAAGAAAAACAAGACTAGCATTAACAGCACAGCTCAGATCAGCTGCTCTTACTGTGTTTCCTAACCCGGTGAAAATGATTCTTGTGACTAGATGGTGTTAATATATTATTGGATATCTGGTATTATTAGGTATCTCTATTCTGATAGTCTGCAGGCATCCCCTCTGTTCTTATGCTTGTCATCCAGTGTTGGTCTAGTGCTGTGGATATGTTTGCATGAGAATAACTTTTCTACTAGTTTTTATATGATGGAAACAGTGAAAGCAGCCAGATCTGTGCAAAGAAATAAGGAGTTGAAATGGGGTTTGGCTGGAACCTAACAGCTGTTTGATCCATATCCAGCTGTAGGGCCCAGATGTGCCTTCCCTCCATCAGGTGGTGATGGGGGATAGCCTCAATAGCTGGCCAAGTGCTTCAGGGTCCTGTGGTCATTCAAAGCTGATCTGAAATGAATCAGGTGGTGGAAGGGCTGTAGGTCTCCCTTCTGCCATCGTGTCTCTTTCTGCTTTGCTTTATGCTTCTTCTTTCTTGACCTGTCCCTCAGCTTTTCAATCTTTTGGTGCTCTGATGTTACTTCCTTTTCAGCTGGGCTTATTTTGCCTTAAATGTTTCCCTTTAGTTACTGAGCAGATGTGTTGTATTTGTTCTGCCTGCTCTAACTATCTCCTTCATCTTGGATCTTAATCTTTTCAGCTCATTAAGTTCTGTGGAGCTAGAACGCTGCTAGTTAAAGGCACTAAGAAAAAAATTCTTATCAGATCTTGCTGCAGTTCTGTAAACAAGCTACTTAATCATGCTTTTATGTTAATGCCAAAAAACCAAATAGAAATTGGTTGCACTGTAATTATAAATGAATACAAAATTGCAGTCTAAATATTTAAATATTGAGCTACTTTTCTTTCCTTTGTTGTTGTTTTTTTTTTTTTTTTCTTTTTTTCTCTAATGTTCACTGAAACAAGATTTAACACTAGAGACTGAATGGAATTAATAATTTATGGAGAAAAATAAAGTAAAAGAAATTGATGTTGCCTGAAATCTTTCATGCTGTAAAGCTAGGAAGAGGCAGAAGCCAAACTAACTGTGCAGGAATATGCTTAGATATAAACCCTAGGCTGTAACTGTGGGAATGCCTTCAGATACAAAAACTGGAATGCAACTATGTGTTAGTGAAATCTGCAAAAAGCTGGGAATGTCATGCTCAGTGTTTGGGAACTGCAGGCAATTGGCAGTGTTCTGCAGAGCTGTTCTTGTAAGAGTTGCTTTCCCGGAGTTTGGGGCCTGATCCAGGTCTTTTTTTTTTTTTCTTTTTTTTTTTTTGTTCTTGGCTTGAACTCATGTGAACTAGAATACAATTAGCAAGAGACAGTAAAGCTGTGGTTCTGTGTGCTTGCTCCTCAGTGGTAAAGCTGGTTCAAGAAGTTCCTGTTCCAAATCACACTTCCCAGACCATCTCACTTGTTCCAGGAAGACTGTTGTGTTTTTGGTTTTGTTTTGTTTTTTTTGTTTGTTTTTTTTTGTCAGAGTGAAATGTATCTCATCCGATTTTCCAAAAAGCATTACAGAAAATATCCTATTACTCCCTTACTCCCAACCCCCACCCACCCTCCCTGGCCAGGGCGGACTACTACTGGTGAACACTGGCTCCATGAATGGTAATGCTGGAATGACTGGAAGAATGACGTGCCCTGGGATGGGAGCAAGGGATACAGCTGTTCCTACCAACTCCTGTGTAATGTGAAATCCCAGCCTCCCAGAATAAATTCTTGTAGTGTGGTGTTCCTTGCTGGAAATTGGTACTTTCAAGCTCTCAAGGCAGTAGCCTGATGGAACCACAACGTTCATGAGCTCTCTGAACAGTGTCAGCCCTTCTCAGTAGCAACAAGTAAGGAAGGAGGTGTCAAAGGAAACAAACTCTCAAAAGAAACAAGTTATGATTTAAAAATGCTTCATGAAAGCACCTTTTACTGGCAAGGAAAATGTGATTGGCCTAAAAGTTGCAACTGGTCTAGACTGGAGGCAAGTGATAGAAACAAGTGTGCCATGGGAACTTACTGCTGAGACAGGCGACCCACAGTAAATGCTGTGCTGTTCACAGTCTCATTGCAAAGCCCTTTCATAGGCTTCAGCCAGGAGAGTTGCAAAAGAATTACTTAAGAAATTTCACTCGGACTTTTAGTTTCTTTCTTTTGTTTTTACCTTTAAAGATACAGACTATTGGCTATCCAGGAATAGAAGAGACTGATTTCAATGTGACTAACATTAGGATTAATAACATTTCACCTTGAATCTTTATTATGAAGCTATATGTTTTATCAGTGATGTAGTTTTTCTTTTTACTGTCAAGTTTCCTACAATTCTTATGGTTCTTTAAAATCTATGCTGTTTTATAGTTGAAATTAAGTGAAACTGGTGGCAATAGTGGATTAAATGAATGTGTCCCTGCCCCTTCTCCCTAGTCAGTGTATTTTTGTGTGGAGTTTTACATGAAACCCTCTAACTATGCAGGGCAGCTTTGGAAGAAGTGGAAGGAGATGTGACAGAACTGGAACTGAAACTTGACAAGGTAAGCTTTTTAATTCAACAATGTCTGTTCTGAAAAATACAAAATAAGATGTATTTATCTTTTGGTATCTTTTAGTTGGGAAGCAGCAGTGGCTGCCAACCAAGTGGGAGTGGACCTGGGTCAAGTGCATAGCAGGGCTCCAGAGACCCAGGCTTGAGGAACAGCAGAACCAGCCAGGGCGAGCTGGATTTCTCTCCCAGCTCAGAGTCTGGATTGTCCCTGCAGCTGTCAGTTGGCTGCAGAAAGATGGAGACAAAGTGTTAAGTGTAGTGTTAAACCTGAAGACTTGTTACTTTTTGTAATCCTAGTTTTTGTAGTTACAAATGTAACCAGTTGCTCTTTCAAAATAAGCTTAAGGTAGTTAATTTTTGTTTAGTGTGAATTTTTGTGGAACTGATGTACATAAGGCACATTTTTCTGTAGCAGTGATGAATCTCTTTTGGTGGATTAAATCATATAAATGTTTAGAGGATCTGAAAAATCTCTTTGAAAATTCTTTTCCCCCAAAATACAAATTTCCAATACCTTCAGGGAAATAATTGAGGGCCTCTTGCAGGAGGCTGATGCTAATTTTAATATTCTATCATGTAAAAGCTATGATTATAGTGTTGCTTTTTGTCATGAGACAATATCCTAGTACTGTTTCAAACAAAAGCACCCAAATCCATTTTCTCCCCTGACAAGAAAGCAAGCGCGCAAGGTAAGTTTTTAAGTAGCTTAATTGTAATTTGAAGTATAGGTGACCTCATGTAACACTTGAGAGCCAAGTTTCTTGTGTGAGCTGAAGTAACTATGGCCTGGGGGTGATGATTTCTCTAGACTCGGTTGGTAACTTAACTGCTCGGTTATTCATGCTAAACTTAGCTTTATTGTCTTACAGTTGTGACTTTGGGCTACGTTATCTGCTTTTGTTTTCCTCTCTGGAAGAAGGGATGCTGAGTTCAGGATTGTGTACCATAAGCAAAAAGTGAGGGGGGATATAAAGGATCATTTTGGTAGTGGTTCTGTCCATTGTTGCATTTTTAAAGCAACTTGGCCATTCAACAGAATGTGGGAGACGATGCTCAGTTTTCTTTTCTTCCCTAAAATGATCTTAGTCAGCATAAAAATGACTGGGAAAATAAGGCAAGAAGGTCAATTGGGTGGTTTCCTTGCCCCAGTATAGGGTCAAGTAGTTCTGTTTTGTTCTTCATGAAAATGTGTCCAGCAGCCTTGAAAAGTGTTTCAGAGATGAAAGTTCAATCTTCTGATTTTATTCTGTTTGGTTTAGAGTGAGGGGAACTTAATTATAACTTCCCTCAAGGGAGCATCTTGGTGGTTGCAGTAGTTGTTCCTTATTTCATGAATGGCTCAATCCATAAATGGCTCAGAGTGAGGAAATATCCATCGCAAGATCCTAATGGCTTTCCATCAGGCTCTGCAATACCATCCTGGCTAAGGTGCTGACCTAAGCAGTGAGTGGTAGGGATGGAAACCCACCAGAAAAAGACCAGTCTGTTGTATGAGCAAAAGCATGCTTGATTTTTTGCCTTCTGGGATGTAACCATCCTCTGGAGTTGTGCTTTGTGCAGGGAGCCTTTGGCTTTCCTGTGCCTGTGTCCTGAGCGTCTTAAGATGAAACAATGGTGTAGGTTTCTTTTGGGGTTTTTTGGCTCGGGAAATCACGAAACACATTTTATTTGGCTTCTAACCAGCTGTGTTTCAGTTGCTGTGCTTTTTGCCCTCAGACAACCCTCTCTCTTGAAAAATGTGCAAAATCACAGTTAACAATAAAACAAATAATAAAACACTTTTAAAGGGGTAGGAGCCTTCTTAATGATGTTTCAATTGACCTATATTAGTATTTTTATACCTATCACTATACAGTCAAAAGTTTTTCATAGAATGGGGCCTCTGTAAATCTAGAATCTAACTTTGTTTCTTAGTCTTGACTAGTTTCAGTGTGCTTCCTGTTTATATGATGGTGTAAAAAACACAACCAACCAAATGCAAAAAACTTTCACTTTGTCATTTTTTCCTCTTTTTAGCTGGTGAAGCTTTGTATTGCAATGATTGATACTGGGAAAGCCTTCTGTACAGCCAACAAGCAGTTCATGAATGGCATTCGAGACCTTGCACAATATTCCTGTAAAGATGCCTTGGTTGAGGTAAGCTCTTCAAGATGTGTAAATGGAAGGAGAAAAGTGTGACTTAAAAAGGGGTACAATGTAATAGTGAGAGAAGTAGTTAGTCAGTACTGTTATTTGTCTTTCTGCACCTTGTTCTTTGAGATGACTTAAGACTGAACTTTTTTTGACTGCAGGTGTCTGTGTGCTGATTTGTTTCAGCTTTAACCTGCAATGGCAGGAGTTTTCTAAAGTCTGGAAAATTGGTTTTAAGTCAGGACTAGTCATCTTAAGAGGGAATCGCAGAATATCAGGGATCGGAAGGGACCTTGAAAGATCATCTAGTCCTATCCCCCTGCTGGAGCAGGAACACCTAGGAATGGAGGGAGTCCATTTGAAGCTGTGAAGAGCTGCCCTGTTTACTTTGTTAAGTAAAGGGATTCTAGTCATGAGTTCCCAAGAGCCAGCTCTATGCAAATAAATTCCCTGAATTGATCTCTTGGGTCCTGGAATTGACACTATCTAATACATAAAAATTTAAATTTTTTGATGTACAGAGCTTGCTTTGTTGTTACCACAGTCTGATGCCTTGTTAGGTTAATTACAAATTCTTAATATTTTATGCCTGTGTTACTTTGAAATGAGATATGGAACTGTATAATATGCAGGTGTAATTCTGTGCCCATCTCTGTATATATCATCTATGTTGAATGCACGTAATGTAATAGAACACTGGTTGCATGTGTGCATCTTCACAGCCTGGTTGAAGTAGATAATGTCTGCACTTGGCTATAGTCTGTGTGCAACTCAAACTGGTGGTGTCTGGAAATTTACTTACTTGAAACGTAATGCAATGGCAAATGAGTAAAAGTTATATTGATTCTAAGTAGGTTTTTGTTATGTTTGTGTAAGCAATAAGCAATTATCCAAATGTATTAGGGGTCATTGTTTTCTAACTATCTTTGAGACACTGATTCTACAGATTGATTTCCATGTTGCTACTGAGGCAGTAGTTCCTACAGTAAATGTGTGTCTGTGCTGATTACAGCTTAACCAGGCTTTGCAGTTAAAGTATGAAACAATATTTACTGAAGTTGTGTAATATTAACTATTGTAAATTAGCATGTTGAATTATGAGAACTTCCCATACTTCAGTAAACCTAATTTGAATTTTTCCTGCTTTGCTTCAGTTTGGTCCTTTATCTCTAGGTAGGTAGCAGTAATGTTGTTGCTTGTAATTTTAATAATTTACTTGATATTAATCCCACGTTCTCCTAACATAATGGGTTTAGTTAATAACCATGCCAAAGAAAATCAGTTCTCAAGTTCTTCACTGAAAAGCTCTAAAGCTCTGAAACCTTTTGTGCTGTATATCTGGTAGAGCTTAACTTAAACCACTTTGTTTTCTCTTTACAGACCAGCTTGACAAAGTTCTCTGACACCTTACAGGAAATGATCAATTATCACAATGTAAGTATTTCAAGCTGAAACATGACCCTGATAGCTTTCCTCCCATTAAATCTGAGAACAGAAATGTGCTGAAGCTTTTCTTGATAGTATTTGCAAAGTCATGGTTTAAGTGGTATTAAATACCTCTCATTTTATACTGCTAAATATTTTATTTATATTTTGTTCATGAAGTATTT
>VZTM01015214.1:376-26499 GCA_013400555.1 Jacana jacana | reverse complement strand
ATGTATTGCTACCTTCCATAGTCCAATAAGTTCAATTCCTTAGTCAAGTTACTATTTCACCAAAGGCTGAGCAATTACCAGAGTACACAAGAGCAGCTTACCATCATTAACAGTAAATGTATTACACAGAATAAGAAAATATGTACCTGTCAGAGCAAATTGAGAGAGTAGCATAGTGGAGAAATTTTGTAGCAAGAATATGATGATAAACTGAGGTCTACTGTCTTCTTTTGAAATAGCCTGAAAAATAAATACGGTCTTTCATTTTGTTGGTATAAATCATAATTGCTTTATCTTTAGCGATAGTATGAGAAGCAATTTACTTTAAGGAATTCATCTACTGTTCTGTAAATTTTGGTTATTTTCAGTTCTCATACACTGCTAATTTATTGCATCACCTGCTGCACAAAGGCCTTTCTTTAGTTATACAGCTTTCAACTATTCCATATTTAAAGAGTAAAGTTTACTTCTGCGGACAGCCACTGGAAGAACTTGGTGATGTATAAGCTCTTCTTTAACAGTTTCTGTCGTCCACAATAAGACAAAGATGTTACAACTGCATGCCAGAACCATCAGAGATTTCTATCTCAACCAATGTCAATAGGGCTGAGCAATCACTGTAATAAGAGTCACCTTGTCCTAAGAGGGCTACTTTCTAATTAAACAATACAATGAATAAGAAGGAATTTTTTTTTGCTGAAGGTGTTTACTCAGAATCTCAACAGCAGTAGAACCACAAACGATTTATAGATGAAGCTCCTTTAGAGTAAAACAGAATAACTGTTTTATTAGCCTTTTTTACTTCTATTTTATATCCTACCTTATGAAATATGAATCTTTTTTTTAAAAAAATTAGCATTTAATTTTTGGTCTCCTACTTGGTTGGATTACTTTCCTAACATAATACTGTTTATTTAAGTTTTACATTTTGTGAAACTTCAGTGAATGACATTTTGTTGCACTGAATTTTTGGTAATTTTATTTAGAAAATCATTATATTGCCTCATCAGTCTGAAATTTGCTGTCTTTCGCTTTGACTAAGTACACTTTGTTATTGCAAAAATGCCACACTTACTCCCCCGCCTCCCAAGATTTCATGGCCTTCTCAGTTGTGTCTGCTGCAAAGTAAAGACTACTTGTTTCATCCTATCAGAGTTCTTATTAGAGAATAGTGATTAACGTTTTGAAAAGGAAATCATAAACCATATAATCTCTATAAAGAAATCATAAATTGTAATAAAGCAGAGAAAAATACCCTTTGTTTACACAGTGTAAAACAGTTGAATAGCATTTAAAAAAAAAACCAAACCCAAGATAGAATTATCATACAAACCCATAATTATTATTATCACACCTTCAGATGACGATTAAAATATTAATATTAAAATTGAAATCAACTAAGCATGTTAAATTAGCGTATTTAATTAAAAATTATGTTAATTTCCTGTTAAAGGAGATTTGGCTTGAATTTTGAAGGGAAATGTTTATCAGTCCAGCAATGTTGCAAGCTAGCTCCTAGCTGAATTTGTCATCTATGTGATTCATGAATATGGATATCTCATGGGATGTTCTTAAAGGAGTTAAGTATAAAAATATGGTCTGGTGAAGCTAGTTGAACTGTTTTAGCTAAGGGTACACAACATGTTTTGCAATAAATATTAAAAAAAATGTTTTCTCCTTCATGTTCCCCCATGTTCTGTTTGATGTTTTTACCTCATTCCCCAAAATTTAAAAATATTTCCATCTTTTGCAAAACACAGCAGCAGCTTTCTTAGCATATTAGTAGTCACAAAATCCTGGAAAGTGAAAAAATCCTGTTTCAGACATACTCATTACAAGCAAAAAGTCTTTTGTATCCATGCCTATGCAACATAACTTATATCAAGGGCACCCAGAGCAAATTCAGGTATGAATCTGACTCTCAAAAGTGAAAACTGCATGTAAATATTAGGTCCAAACACTCATAAGTGGCAAGTATTTCATTGTGTAATTCCAACATGGAAGCCAAATGAGTATATTCATAATTCTTCCTCAAGCAAGGTTACAAATGCAAACCATCTGGAACAAGTTTTACTTAGAAACAAATTACATTCTCACATAGTGAACTGTCAAAAAGAAAGACTGATTTGTAGAGTATTTCAAATATTAACTCAGGAGTTGAGGCCTTGGGTCAAATGCCTTCTCTGCCGTGGATTGCCTTTGTGATCTTTGGTGTATAACATAAATCTGGGTATCAGAAAAGGACCTACATGCCTAAGTTCTGATCTCAAAGCCACTTCATTGTGGAAGCACTTGTACTCTGCAGATATCATTATTTTTACCTTTAGAGTTCCTAAAAGTGCCATAACTGCATATTGACAAAGGTCGTTACATTCTTCACAGCACAGCCTATTGCTTAAAAAAAAAGTCCTATTTAGCTTGGCCAGGATTCAGAAACTAGATGTCCTTTTCCCTAAATCCTCTGTCTGGCCAATGAACTCAGAGCATTCCTAACAACTTCCACAGGGCCAGGATCCTCATAGAAACTAATGTGAGTCATTAGTTTCTTTAAAGAAATACAGAAAATGAGATGGTTGTGATATATTCCTGTCCTCCAGTAGCTTCACTGTAAACATGTTGGTGTACAGAGGCCATCTTCTCATCTACGTTTATTGATGTATGGGGAGTCACCTGCAAGGGAGCTGAGTCACCTTTTGGAGAATACTGAACCTACAGTGACTACCAGAAATTTGAAAAAACATTTTAAGCTATATAAAGCTGGGTATGATGACACTGATGGCTCCTCAAGCAATGTGTCAGCATTTCAGTGTCAAAATTTTTAGTAGGGCTTATTGCAATAGGACAAGGGATAATGGTTTTAAACTACAAGAGGGAAGATTTAAACAAGATATAAGAAGAAATTTTTTACAATGAGGATGGTGAAACACTGGAACAAGTTGCCCCAACAAGCTGTAGATACCCCATCCCCAGAAACATTTAAGGTCAGGTTGGATGGGGCTCTGAGCAACCTGATCTAATTGAAGATGTCCCTGCAGGGGAGTGGACTAGATGACCTTTAAGCATGCCTTGCAACCCCAACTATTCTATGTTTCTATGATTTCATACTGCAGTGCCTGCCTTTTCCAGGTGCAGCTCAGAAAGCCAGCACACCTCCTCAGATGGCTGCAGTTCATTACAGCTACAAGTCCTATTCCTGGCAGCTGACTGAAAATATGCTATGTGGGCGTGAAACCAAAGGCCCCAGGTCTGCATGGGTGGTGCAGGTTTGGTCACATACCCTAAGTATTATAGAGTATTATAGATGAAACGTAGGTATTCCTGTGCAAAAGCTTACTTAAGGCTGCACTGTCCTAGGTGTAGCTAGTGTTTAGTGTAAGTGCACTCAATGCCCTCATCCAAATCAATGATAAAGATATGAAAGAGAACAGGCCCCAAATCTGAGCCCTGGGGAACACAACCTGTGACCAGCGACCAACAGCTCCATTCACCACAACATTTTGAGCCCAGACAGACAGGTTTTTACCCTGAGTAGGCCCATCCAAGCCATGAATAGCTGGTTTCTCCGGGAGAATGCTGTGGAACACAGCGTCAAAGGCTTTACTAAAATTTAGGTGGACAATATCCACAGCTTTTTCCTCATCCACTAAGAGGGTCACCTTGTAGAACAAGATCAGGTTAGTCAGGCAAGACCTGCCTGCCATAAACCTACGCTGACTGAGCCTGAGCACCTGGTTGTCCTGTGTGTACCGCATGATGGCACTCATGATGAGCTGCTCCATAGGCTTCCCTGGCGCCAAGGTAAGACTGATATCCCTGTAGTTACCCTTATCCTCCTTGTTGTCCTTCTTGTAGATGGGCTGATTAGCATTTGCTAACCTCAAGTCAATGGGGACTTTCTCAGTAGTTTAGGAGGATCCCATCTGGTCCCATAGACTTGTATGTGTCACTCTTTAGGACCTAAAAAGTAACTTTTATAACCTGGATAGGTTATATATATGCACTTTGATGTTCCATATTATTTTCTTTGATCCTAAGTTTTGGCAGTCACACCTAATAGTTACTGGGATTTGTGCTTTTAATAGAATATTTAATAGAATACTTTAGTTACATGTTGTAAATACTCTGGAAGTGACAGATGGTAAATGGAGAAAACATTTGTTTAAAAGTGAAAATAGTCAACAAAAGAACAGAGCACCTTTCTCCTGCAGAAGACACTAATTTGGCATACCTATATGCCTTATATCAAGTGGAAACAACAAAGAAAACAGGAAAGTGTCAGCAGAGTCACAAGCTGTATCGTAAATCAGGCTTTTTCTATCTCCTTTTTTAGAAAAGGCTGTAAAATCCTTTTCAGAAGTACACTTGTTCCTTTGGAATACACTTGCTCAGAAATGTTAAATTAACATTACTAATTCTGAAGCTACATTACCAGCATTCCCTGGGCATCTCTTTTCCTCAATATAACACACTAACCTTGCAGCTTCTTGTAGTACAAATGGAGTTGTCTGGTCAATCTGCTGTAGCTCCAGTATGCTTCTTTGCTTTGAAAGAAGCAATCAATTCACTGAAATCCCTCTTTCCTTGCAAACATGCTGTGTGAAGAATCAAAAAAAGTATTTTCCCCCTAGTTTTGTGACAGAATTTGGTGATGACATATCCTGCTTTTCATTTAATTTTATTGGTTTAGTTTTCCAATAGCAAAAATCGGTATTTTAAAGAGAATAAATGCCATAAAACAAGTCTAATCTACTGAATTTTGAAATGCTCTTCAGCAGAGCAAAAGGTGTAAATGCAGCCATGTATAATGTCATTTGAGGTTAATGATAAAATAAATTGTTTCCCCATTTTTGGAGAAAGCTTTTGTGAAGAGATGTATTGCCAGAAGTTTGAAATCCATGCTCTGTGACAGCTGCTGACTAGTAATGAGATCTAATGAGCTGTCTCTTTACTAGAAAAAAAATGTAACATTTGAAACAACAACCTCTTTGCAAATTGTAAGAGCACAGGAACAGAGACAACTTCTCCATCCTGAGCTGATAAGCGCATGCTGATATCAATAGCATTTCAATTGAAAAGCAAACTTCAAATGTGAAAACGGAATGTGAGATTAGTGTTTGTGTAGACAATCAAGATTTGCATCTATTTCCTTGTGGGTTTTGTGATAAAGTAATGCTTTTGCTATTTTAAATCTTTTAATATATAAGTAAATGTAATGGCCTAGGAAACACAAACTAGATTATTCTGATCTAATCTAAATCTATAGGTTTAACTATATTATAAATATTTCTATATTCTGAAAGAGATTATATATCTGTATTAATTGAAGAAGGATTTCATATGCAAAGCCTACTCAAACCTGGCTGTGAGGCTGTCTATCAGTTCCAATACTATTTCAGAAGGCAACGCTGTCAAAAGCACAGGACAAAGGGCTGGGGAATAATCTTATTGATTATAGTGTTAATGAAGAGTTATTCCGCTCTGATTAAGCGGGGTTCATGTTCATCCAAAAATGATATAACCATATCAAAACCAGAAAGTCTTAACTTCGATTTTCCCAGCCTGTGTCTTTTTTTTGTATTAAACCATACTTTACTTTTTCTAGTCCTTTTCCAACTTTTAATTCCAAGTGAATAATTTTCCGATATTTAACCCTTCATTCAACAGTGTATTACATAAATATGCACATATATATATGTTACATATTTTCTTTTAAATTCCCTCTTGTTGGATCTGATAATGAGCGTGCCTTATTGCATTATGATAGAGCTACAAGGACTTGAAAAATTATGCCCCTAACATAAATAACTTAGTTTTCAAAACACGTACTGTATTGTTTACCTACATTTCAGTCTATCTGACAATTGATTAAATATGTATCCTGGAAAAAAATGTATATTATGTAAAGCAGCTGGCAAACAGGAGGACTTCCAAATCAAATACTTTGATTTATTCTTTATGGGGTTTTTTGGTTTGTTTTTAAATCTCTCTGTATATGCATATACGTGCATAATAGATTTTTAACAGGTTGCTAGGAATGCAGCCATTACAACTGATATTTATTCACATAGGTGTGTATGGTGCCAACTGTATTAGTCACATTAAGAGAAATCTGTGTTAGAAGGGCTAAAAGTGCACATTTTGGTGCTTGCTTTATTATTTTCAATTACTGATAAACTATAGTTACCTGTATATCATGGTAGGTATAAGAAATTAATTGATACAGGATGTTATTGAACTGATGTTTTGAAGCTACAGTGGGAAACAGCTTTCCCCACCAGGTTGTATAGTCTTTGATTAATATCCAGGAGAACCTATTGGTGATAAATGAGGCAAAGAATGGAGTTTCATCAGTGAAACAGAAACATACAGAGAAGTATGAGAAGATTAATCAAATGTTTTGTACAAAGGAAACAGAATGTAAAGTGCATTTCCCAGTGAACACAAAATAAAACAAAATGTAATGAAAACCAGGCAAAGTTCTATTTCACCAGAGAAAAATGTGAAGATATCCTAGACTTTAATCTGCATTGCTTCCTTCTTGTCTAGTTGGTTTCACTGATTCAAACCAGTTATGAAGACTGCAGTTTTCATTTCAAGGCATTTTCTTATTTTCACATAAATGACTTAATACATAAAAAATACAGGAAGGAATCAGCAGTGCCTACTTAAGTGCAAGGAGGCTGCAATTTTTATTAAGCACCTATCCTGTCTCTTACATCTAGAAGACATGATTATAAAACACTGTCCTCTGTGGATGTTCCCAAAGCATACCTTTGGATGATATAAGAAGTCTTATCCATATTTTCCACAGCTGTACCTAAGGACTATTTCCTTTAATGTTCACCATTTCCTTTACCTGTGAGCCACGAGCTGAGTGAAAGCAATGATTTGAGTACCTGTGGTCTCTTGCTAGCCTTTAATACACAAAGAGAAGAGTCAAGTTAACTAGCTGAATAGCTGTCTATTCTTTTTAAACTAAGCAATAAAATACGGAGATGTTATCAGAGAACTAAAAGACTCCTAGAAATGCTTTAGTTAATTCTATTCTTTAATCAGATCTCTGTTTCATTTCTTGTATCAGCAGCAGAGTTACTGTTTTAACTCACCGTTGCCCCTTCAAATGGCTCACCATGAAGATACAGTGCAGTAAAATGAGCAGAAGCAAAAAATCAGGAAACATGAGTTACATTATTTTACAAAGATGGAGTAGTTAGCTTCAGCTAACTGAGATGTAGCTGTCTGAGACGTGTCCAACCTCATAATGGAGGTTTGACGACCTTCAGTTTATGCTTTTCCATTTTTAGGAAAAGCAAAAAAAAAAAAAGGCTGAAGCCTGCCAGTAGATAATTTTTACTGTTAACTAAGAAAGATCCGACAAAGCACCACATAAATTTTGGTTCTGTTCAATTAATATGGATAAATAAATAAATAAATAAAAGAAACCAACCAACCAACAAAAAAAACCACACCCAAAAATAAAAAAACAAACAAACAAAAAACAACAACAAAAAAAAACCAAAAAAAGTAGTTATAGAGATATTAGATAGCGTACATTACCAAGTATATAATGTCTCCCTATTATGATCTAACTAGCACTGCCAAGTGATGAACAGATCATTTTTACTGTCTCTCATGATCAGTTTACTGTGGCCAATTAGTAGCTCTATATACACACACGCAGCTGAATTTAGCTATTCTGTGTGAACTCAGAAATGCTAGAGACAAGAAGAGGTTTTTCTTCTTTATTCATAACGCCGATCATTGAATTTGGCTACCCTCTGACCTGACTGAAGGACTGGAAGCCTGGATTTTTGCAGCAGAGAATCCAGGCACTGGAATGCTTTTTATGTCTAACAAATATTTAAATATATATAAGTGAATATTTAAATATACATGTATACATTATTTAAATTGTGAAGGCAGGGGTTTAGTCCCTTTTCTTAACGCGTCATCTTTTTCCTGAATGTCAGAGTCTGTAATCAATTGTTGATTAAAGCAAATTTAGTGGGATTTGGCTTTTGCACAAGCAAAATGAATTTACAGCCTTCAATTGCTCAATGCAGACCAGCAATACTGCAGATAATTTCAAGATTTTAGCAAAAAGTCCCATTATATATGTAGCTGTCATACATACAGACACATGAAATCACTGAGGTAATTCCAACATCTTAAAAGTGGAGCAAGTGGATTATATTAGGTGCATCAGGAAGAGCTCCTGAGATGATTTAAATTTACTTCAGTGACTTCAGCATTACCACATGGACCTATATTACATGAGGATTGGCCTGTAGCTGAAGAAATACCAGAAAAGCAATAGCAGCAGGAGCTTAATGAAGAGAGCAGGCACTGCAAATGTCAAAAGATCCATCTAGAGAGCAGAGAGAGATGGCTGAGGAGGACTGACAATGTAAAATTACTTAATATTATAAAATAAATAAATCATAAAATTATCCAAGGTGTAAAATTTAATTTTATTTTAAAATGGGGATCAACTGCCTCTGCATCTTTCTTTCCCTATGTAACTTCTAAATGATCAACTCTCCTGCCTCAATGAAGATAGATTTCTATTATTTAGCATGGAACATCCAGTCTGCTATGGAGTCATATAAAATATATCTTTGTTAGCACCTGTCTTCTGGTGGGATTTTAACATGAATGTTACCTAATTCCTTGTGTCATTTTCTCCTGTGGTTTAGTGAACAAATGCCTTCTGTGCTGATTGAGAGTAGTACAGGAACCTTTCTGGGCACACAAACTCCATAGTTTCAGGAGTGGATTCCCAGTTCAAAAATCTAAGGTAAATTCTTTCAGAATCTATATTTGTTTTGTATATAATAGAGATAATGTCTACACACAACTTTTTCATCAGATAATCATGATTACTTGTATTAATTAAGGACAGTAACTACAGTTCCTTAGTCCCTTTAAAATCATTTAGAAATCTCTGCAACACATACTGCTCAACAGAGTTGAATCCAGCTGGCATCCAGTCACAAGTGCTGTTATCAGGACTCAGTGTTGGGACCATTCCTGTTTAACATCTTTACTGATGATAAGGATATAGTGTACCATCAGTAAGTTTGCAGATGACACCAAGTTAGGTGTGAGTGTTAATCTGTATGAGGGCAGGGAAACTCTACAGAGAGACTTGGATTGATTGGATTGATGGATCAATATTAATGGCATGGGCTTCAACAAGGCCAAGTGCCAGGTCCTGCACTTGGGCCACAACAACCCCATGCATCACTACAGGCTTGGGGAAGTGTGGCTGAAGAGCTGCCTGGCAGAAATGGACCCGGGGATGCTGGCTGACAAGTGGCGGACTATGAGCCAGCAGTGTGCCCAGGTGGCTAAGAAAGCCAATGGCATCCTGGCTTGTATCAACAATAGTGTGACCAGCAGAAGTTGGGAGGTGATTGTCCCCCTGTACTCAGCACTGGTGAGGCCACACCTTGAGTATTGTGTCCAGTTCTGGGAACCTCAACACAAGAGAGATATCCAGGTGCTGGAGTGAGTGCAGAGGAGGGCAACGGAGCTGGGGAAGGGGCTGGAACATAAATCTTAGGAAGTGTGATTGAGGGAGCTGGTACTGTTTAATTTGCGGAAGAGGAGGCTGAGGGGAGACACCATTGCTCTCTACAACTGCTTGAAAGGACATTGTAGCAAGGCTGGTGCTGGTTCTCACAGGTAGCAATGGACAGAGAGGGAATGGCTTCAAGCTGCAGCAGGGTAGGTTTAGGCTGAACATGAGGAAAAAATCTTTCACAGAAAGGGTTGTCAGGCACTGGAATAGGCTCCCCAGGGAGGTGGTTGAGTCCCCATCCCTGAATGCGTTTCAGAGTCGTTTAGAAGGGGAGAACTTTCTAGAGTAGTGTTGATGGTTGGATTCGATGATTCCAAGGGTCTTTTCCAACTTGAATGATTCTATGATTCTAAAGATAAACACTTCACAGAAACAATATGGAAAATGGAAATAAGGCTAGGCTTCTTACATGAAAGGAAACTCAAAGCATTGAGTTCCTAAGCAACTTAAGCTATTCTAACAGACTTAAAAATGTTTCTACTCCCTGTCACATTTGAAACAGATTTCAGTTCTGATACAGAGGAAAAAAAGAATAATTTGATTGACAGAGTACTTGAACGGGAATGGGAAACCTGGTGGATGAAGAAAGAAGAAATGAGGCTACTCTGCAATGAAGAGACAGATTTAAAATAAAAAAAGTAACAAAATACTATATGTAGCTGCAGACTTTTTCAATAGGAGTTTCACACTTATATTGAATAAAAATAGCAAGGAAAAATGCCCAGGAAAGGTATAAAGAAAAGAACTTCATCACAATGGGAAAAACAAAGGATGAACAAGCCCCCACACTCAAAATTTATATTTTAATTCCCTGTTTGTTAAGTTTGTAATGGTACACTATGTTTGAAGAGTAACATGATAAAAATATTGTTACGTGATAATGCAAGGCTTTTAATAGCATGCAAAACTGAACAAAATTTGAAAAAGAAAAGAAGGAATATGGAGAGAGATTTGGCTGGTATTCAGAAATAAAAAAAAATAAATGCTTCATTACTTTTGGAATAAGAAGCAGGTCAACAGCATTGTACAACAGTGAAGGTAAAGACAAAGCTGTAATCTACACCTTATTGATGAGGTCAAGCTGTCATCTTCTCTAAAGTATGTAAAACATTAAGATTCCTCCACCTAGGCCTTCCTGTGGTCTTCTCCCAAATCATTACAGTAGTATTTATTGTAATTTCTATCTCTCATTATAAAAAGCAGATTATTAACCATTAGTCAAGGGTACAACTTCTTACGTCTTAAGTTATATATGTCCCTCTTCACTTTGCCAGACTCAAATATAAATCTGAAGCGGTTATTTTTCTGATTGCCCTATTAACTTGACATTTGCAGTACCTATTCAATATTGGGAGTTTTAATCTACTAGGCAGTAGAAAGATAGCTTTTGCTACAAAGGACCCATCTGTACAGTGAGCTTGAGCTCTATTATACAGTGCTCTGAACGAGTGCTCTCTACAATGGGCCCATATGTTATTTCTCTCTATTTCTGTTAACTTAGTTACCAGTCATAAGCACCTGTCTTCTCTAAACATGGACTCTCAGCATTTCATACATTTTTATGTATAGCTAAGTCATTCAAATAATAAGTCAAAAGATGGCCTCTCCAAAATAAAGATGTAGAGCCATGTGTTTCCTTTGTACTCCCATGTTTCAGCAATAAGGTATTCCCCCCTTGGCTTTTTTTTTTTTTTTTTATAGGGATAGGTGGTGGGGTGTGTTAAGAGATGGGAATGATGATCTCTTCAACTTCATTCAATCCAGCTATGAAATTATTTCACTACTAGGAATATTGCTTTAGTTCATTTTATTTCATTGTGTGCTTTTTGCTAAATGGTATGACTGCAATAAAATTTAAGCATATTATCTCAATATAAATTCATTCCTCTCTTTATACAAAGAAGAACAGGCTGGATTTGATTCAACAAAGTTATATAGAGATGTAAGCCTGCTTTGGAAGGTGTTAAAGACAGGAATTAAGTTTTGTTCTTAAAACAACTGATGTGAAATTTTGGGATACATCATGCCACTGAGATAAAAAGTTTATTTATCTGTTTCATTTTCAAGAAACTGCAGTCAAAACAAAGAAATGTGAATAGCATATATATCATCTAATGATAATTTATGGTCAAAAATAAAGATAGATTAATTATTTTTGTTGGTTCTGATGTCACGTGTGGTTTCTTTTTCTTTCTATCTTTTTGCTTTCTCCAAATTTGTATACCATCCTAAATATTAATAGCAATAATTCAAATGCATGTAAGCCTAGAACAGATTGCTTGTAGGGCACCATAAGAAAGACATCCATTTAAACATTGAGCTCGCCGATGTCTAATCAAAGTAATATGTCATGTTTTATTTTGCTTTGCTTTTGCTTTTTTACTTTATTTTTTATTCTCTTTTCCTAAAATAAACCAGAAGTCTCCTGAATTCAAAGTATACTGGAAAATTATTATTAACAGCCACAGTTGAAATAAAAAAAAAAAAAAAGAACAAAAGCCTAGTTTATACATATCCGTTTTCTGTAGCCCTATGCTGATTGGCATTAAAAAAATAATTCAAGAGAGCTAATGCAATCTTTCAAGTTTTACATTGTCACTTTCATGTTTTTTGTGTAATACATAAATTTCAATATGTGGTCATTGTATTTACGGATTTTAAAATATTGATAAAACACTAGCTTTCTTCCCACTCTCTGGAACTTCTCCCATGTCCAGGACTTATTGAAAATCAACGTTATCGGCTCATAAAAACCCTTGCTCAGCTCTTCTAATAGTTTTACATACAAATTATTAATCCTGCTTCTTTGAAATATCTAACTTTACAAGCAGCTATTAAACATTTTCCTGAGTTGTTGTAGGAATGGAGAATATTTCATGTGCTATTATACTAAAATACTGGAAAGAAATATTTATGAAAAGATTCTTTTTGCATTATATTTGAAAAGCCCAACATTTCCAATTCTGAAGAAATATTATAGGATTAATCTTTTTTCTAGTATATTTATAATTAATTTTCCTCTAATTCATAGATTCTCAGATTCTGCTTTTTTTATTTTCCTCTGGTGTCTCTCAAGTCTTCTACAAATTTTAGATGCTACACTACTAAAGACTTTACATCATTTTCCCATTTATTTCTTAATTAGAATGTTCCTTATTTATATTCTTTAGCTGATTTCACTGCCTAACTGTGCCAATTTCAGGTTTGTGTTTTTTCCTGCTGTACTTTTTTATTTAGTCTTTCTCACTTTCTTACCTTCCATTTTCACTTGTACTCTCCTTTTGCCATTGATCCTGCAAGCAAACATTTTCTCTCTTCTCAAATAGCACTGCCAGTCAATTGCAGAAAAAAAAGCGCCAAGCTTGAGGCAATGAAAACCAAACACCTTTTCCTTGCCAAAGAGTAATTTGGTGTTACCAATAGCATGAGATTTGTGATAATAAGAAGACACATCCTGTGCCTTAAGCATGTTTGCTATAATTAACTCTGTTGGGGCAGTTAACTAAAAAGTCCCAGTAAATTCTACTTTAATGGAACATAGTTTTAGAGCCGAAGGAGACAGATAGGTGAAAATTATTATCTAAGGCTGTGTCTTACCAAAGCTGTTCTCTCATTATCTCCTTTTTCTACTTTGGACCTGGCCATGTATCTGTCATTCATGGTGGTGAGAATTTACAGGCTGTAGTTTCCTGGGAACCAACAGTGTTGCTATTCATCCTTTGCTGGTGTGGTACACAACTTTTTCCTTCAGCGAGTTCTCTGTATCACTTCTTTTTACATGACGAGCTATGCTATACATCATTGCTTTGTGCCCATAAAACACAGCTCAGGAGAGGTGCCATGCTCCACGATAGGATAGGAGAGCTCCGGAGATCGCCTTCTCCTGAGGGGACATGCGACTGGGCAGGAGAACAGAAAACTGGAACATGCTGCCTACTAATTCCAAGGCTGAAAAGAATGAAACCTATGCAAGCTTTAAACAAGAAACATAGTGTAAAAGATAGTCACATAGATAAATAACATATCCGTATCTTGCAGTCGGATTTCTCTTTACTTCATGGTAATAAAAAAGAAGCATTTCTGGCTATAGAACAAGGTCCACATTTTAAAAAATTGATCAGATTCAAGCAGCATGATTGTACTTAATTGCATTTAAACTGTATTGATTTATATTAATTAAGGACCTGACCCAGTATATAATTAAATACAAAACATTATAGAACACAGATACAAGAGGAAAATATGGCAAAAGGATATTTTCCTTTGTATTTTTTTCCTCTATAGCTGAAACAGTGTGACAGCTGTATGTTGAATAAATGTCATGAATTCAGGTTACTGTGAAGAAAAATAAAAGCCTATTAGCACATATATCTCTTTGCTATCTCTCCATGTGCATTCCAGAATGGAAGAAATGTTTTTGACCAAAATCCTTCTGGCTGTGGAAGATAACAGTGCCGTAGAGAGCCAACATACCTCCACTGTTGTTCTTCTGCAGTTTGTAACAATTCAGTGACAACATCCGGGTTAATCTGTAAAAGGACAAAATAAAGTAAAAAGATGGTTTACCAGTGGTGGGCATCATTGAACCATTGTACCCTACATTCTTTCCAAAGTCTTTTAAAACAAGAATCAACGTATCACATGAATGAGAGATATTAGTAGTTGATCTTGAATACAACATGACTTGAACTTTCCAACTTTCCAGAGGAGTCTCAGGGTAGTTCGTTATTCTACCCCTCCCCGCCCCCCCATTTTTTTTTTCCTTTTTTCTTCCTGCTGAGAATTACAAGCAACACAGAAATTAAACAAGTCTTAAGGGAAACCTAAACCAAAAGCAAATGATTGATACCCAGTTTTGCTTTTGTCAAACAGGAACCTAACACTGCCACTTTTACTCATGTCAGTGGAACCGCTCATGAAACAAGGTTATATTTAATGCACGTTAGGCAGGGAGAATCAAGCCTTTTCAAAGGCTGGAACCGTGTGGAATTAAATCTTCCAACTGACAGTTCTAATCTATATCTTAAGTATTTTTTTTAATGTTGTGTGCGTGCAGTATATATACAGCTTATTTAATGTAGGACAAACTTGTTCTCCATTATTTATTTTCCAAACAGGTATAGAATCTGTTCTTTTGGTTTTCATTACATTCCTTGTTTTTCCCCCCAATTTCTTAATATAAGTCAGATTCTGCCTGTCATATTCTTTCAAAGCACACACTTGTGCATTGCCACATTTACCACAGCTGTCCCCAGTGTGTATCGAATGCAATGTGCTACTGCTTGCATTGTCTGTATCTCCAGATAGAATGTCATGCTGCTGTTGCGACGCAGCCTGTCACCTGTGCTTAAGTACTTCCCTATCATGGCGTTCACCTCTGACTGCATCTTGGCAGCTGCTAAATCAGTCCTACAGGAACTATGACAAGAACTGTAATATTGAGCAAAATTTGTAAGGTATACCAAGGTCAGAAAAAAAGAAAAGGAAAAAAAAAGAAAAAGTTGTTTGTACGCTTTTTCAGGGAATAAACAAACAAACAAAAAGTATTGCAAGATACATATGAGATTATGAGATCTGCTGCTAAACTGAACACCCAAAATATTGCCTTTAAGTAAGCTGCAGCTAAATGATTATATATAAAAAAAAGGAGGGACCTAAATCAATACTGAGCCGGAATTTATGAGCACAAATCCCAATTTCTACCCTTGCTTAAGTCATACATTGCTGTTAGCCTAGATTCTCCAAACTTTGCCTTTATCAGGTCAAACTTAGCTCATCAGATGGAAGAAATAGGACATGAACTATTAGCCTTGGAAAAAAAAAAATGGTTCTAGTTTCTTTCCCTGTAACACAGTGGTGTTTTGCTTTGTTCTTCTCTTGTCTTAATAGATTCTAATTAATCAGTCCTCAGAAAAATTTCAAAAACTCAGACTTTCCCCCTTGAGAATTTCGAATTGGAATTTTCTTCCTTAAGCTCATGCTGCTCTAAAACTAATGCAAACATGTTTAAGTTAAACACCTCCTGAGCTTACTGGACCTTGAATTTCATATAGAAAATATTGAAAGAGATGCATTTTACCTTGCTTAGGCACTTTACCAATGCTTAAATTTAAGTTTATAGTCTATCAGTTCTCATATTAAGTGACTTTATACCTACTGAGAGGTAGGTGACTTTATTTATAGCAGCATCCAGTTCTCTTATGATACACATCTAACTAATGACTTTAAGGTGAGATTCATCAGAGGAAATGTTGATGCTTATAGTGTTTACATCTGAGTTTATCACTCTGGATTGCCTTTATCAGTGGAGAGATACTGCCCATTTCAGCCTGTAATTAGTCTGGCCTGGTTTAGAAATCTGCCTTAAGATGCTATAAATTGTTTGTGTTTCTCTACAACTGCTTTTATGTGAAGAGAGGCAGAGTCTCAGCAGTGAATGTCCTACGTGACTGTATCCTACATCCTTCCCTCATTTTCATCTAAAGTTTAGGCCTGCAGAAAGGACATTAAGCAACTTAATTGGGCAGATGTGATCTCTCTCTTGAGGCTTTCAAAGGGTCTGACTTCCTTCCACACAGTGAAGGTCCCCACTTAATTTAGAAACAAGAGGTCCAAGGGGGATGTCTTGCAGAAGTAAAATGATGAAGTAAAACCACTTTGCTCGTGGTTCCTCTCTGAATAGATGTTACCCAAAAGCAGGAATTGACTGAAGTGTAAGCCCACAGGGCTTACAAATGTGTCTTTGTCCCTGCCCAGTTGTCCCTGCAATTTGATATCATCACGATCTGACTGCAAAACAGACAGGCAAAAGCAACTTCAGGTGGATTTGTATTGTGTTAGGTTTTGTGTTTAAAGGCTCATCTCCACACACATGACAAAGCCCAGAGGCAAAACACCAGGCAAGGCAATAATAATAACAACCCCTAGTCCCCCAACTCATCCCCTCCCAGGGCATCTCAGAAGTCTGTCAGCTCCATGGGCTGTGAGTGAGACCCATCAGTCAACAGGAGAAGGCCTCCAGGTTACCTTACTGGCTGAATGGATACTACCTATAGAGGTAGGGGACTCAATGTGGGATACAGGGGGGCGTGTTTTGGGATTGTACAAGACTATTATTAGATGATGAGGAAAGACCCAAAGGTAGGGAAAGGAAAGGATCTAGCTGTTGCGTGGAAGAATAGGAATGTGCAAATAGAGAGATAAAGTGGTAAAAGGGGTCAAATGCCTCTTATCAGCTTCCTGGTCAATACTCTGTCTGGCCATGCCCTATGCCTGATGTTGGTGTGTGATCACTATATAGCATCCTGCTGGACCAGCTGATGAATATGACAGAGGTTCAGGAGCCAAGTATTGGAGGAGCAACTGTAGAGAACAGAGTGCTCTGAAGGCTGGATACTAGAGGACCCGGGAAAATCAAGCCAGTAACTGAGGAGACTGTGAGGTCTGTGTGTCAGGCTCAATTCCATGTGTGTTTCTTTGTACGTGAGGCAACTGGGAAACCAAGGGATCCAGGGGCCACCTACTGGATAGACTGGGTGTCTAAAGCCGGCTACTCTAGGTTTCCAGAGTGTATGTATAAATTACCCGCTCAGGGACCTTCATCCTGAGCTGCCAGAGACAGAAACAGGACTAATCTGTCTGTGCTACCTGTGTTTGCGTGAGGGCTTTTTTGTTGGTTTTGTTTTTGTGGTCAGCCATGTGAGTATGTATACGTGTGTTATGGAAGTGTGTATATATGCCTATCAATGATACATGCTCAGCTCCATCCAAGCTGCTGGCTGGACCTAGGACCATGGTGCTGTGACAGCCTCACCTCTGTAAGGTTACTGGATTCAGCATCTTGCAATGAATTTTCTGTGTATTTGGTTTCTATGTATTATTAAACTGAATGTTATAAACAGTTATAAACTCACAGAGAAATATAAGGAGCAATTTCAATCCTTAGGTTCAGATGAGAATTTCTCTTATATGAGAGACAATTTCCTCAAATATCAAGACTCAAGGGGTTCCTTTTGCGTTTTATAATACTTTTGTTCAAAAGCTGCAATCTCTGCAAGACCTAGTTGTGAAGTGTGAGAATGAATTTTGTACTCCATTTTCATTGAAATAACTTTTGGTATTGGATAAAGCTGTGGACAGCCACTTCTTCAGTCTTTGCTACTCTAGTCCTAAGTGTTGAATATTTGTGTAAACATTAAGAGAGTTATAGAAGTTTAGAGTTTGAAATCAAAGGGGGGAAACACTTTGTTGAAAGGCAAAATTGTGCAAAGAGAGCATTTTTCGTTTAAAGTTAAAAAACTCCACAGTTATTTGCTGTTTGAAATTACAGCATGATATATCCCCAGTTCTTTGTAAAATGAGAAGTCTATTTCTCTGACTATAGACCTTGGGTTCTATACCACACCCATAATAGTTAGAATTTGGAATAATATGCTACAGAAGTTGGCTGTTACAGTTATTTGTACAAAAGAGTAAGCAATCAGAACAATCACTTCCATCTCTTCTTTTAGAATAATAAAGGAATCAGCAGTCTACAATAGCGGTATTTTTTGTGGGAGATTTTGCTCATTTCTTGCATTGTGTGCTATATAACGAGTCTGATATGAACATTAGCTTACCGCACTTTCTTGGAAAGACATACCATTTTGAAGCAACAGGTCATAGTCTCTACTCTTAACCTGGTTTGAGTGAAAACAGAAACAAGTCCTAGAATTTCACTAACTTAGCTACTGTATCCTTAATCTTATTCCTTTCTCACCTGTACTCAAAAATACATTTAGTTCATTATTCTGGCATGATGGGAAGTCCGTGAATGCACGAATTAGTCATTCAGTACATAAAACCATCAAAACGTGCACATTAGGCTGAATCCACAGTCCATCTACCTTTCTCCTAACAATGCCTAGCAGAGGAAGGATAGATGAATGTAATAATTCTTCTTAATGCAAACCCAGGTTTTAGCAGTGTGCGGGGAATTCTAAGATGAGGGTGTAATCTTTCTTCATGATAGCTCCTGATGGATTTTTCTTCTATGAATGCATTTAGCTGCTGCTTGGCTCCATGCAAATATGTGTCATCCACACAATCTGTTGTCAATGACTTCCATGGTTTTAATTTTATATAAGGATTGGACAGGACACAGTGTGTCTCTTAAACTTTACTTTGGAGAATGGAAGATTGTGCAAAAATTAATTTAACTCAAGAACTAATTAGCTGTCGGTAAAGCAACTTCCTAAAGATCTTATAAGCATGGGTTTTGAATCTTCACTCTGTAACCATTCTGAAGGCTACCTTTGAAAGCATATGGCTGTCTCTAAATTTGACTCAAGTTATACATTCCCATATCACCCTTTAAAGAAGAATCACAGAGCCAGTTCAATCAGTACACACTTCGAAGTGTCTCCATATGAGTTGCCTAAAAATGCACAGTCCCTCTGCTGACATATCAGGACCAGAATTCAGCCTTCCTAAAGGTCTACCTATGTTTTTTCCAATAAAATACCCAAGCCTTTATTCAGTGACTATCCCAGTTCACTTTTGTAACATCTCAGTGTCTAGTGTTTGTTTGTATCAGATTTAGTTGTAAGCAAGCAGTTTTATTACTCCAATTACTTTGTTAGGTATTGCTAGAAAGAGAAGACCTTGAATGCAAGGACCCACCATAGACTTTACATAAACCTGGATTATGTTGTGTTTTTTTTTTTCTTAAAGAGAAAAATGACTTTCATTTCTAGCTGATAGAATTTATCCGTGAGACGTGAAAATTGCAAGCATATTCATCACAATCCTCCCTTTTCTGGTCCTATTAATGGGTGCACATTCTCACTGTGATTGCATCCTGTTTCTATCAATTTATATACAGGAGTGATATGTTCTTTTCTATTAAATATTCTGAAGAAAACATATTTTCAAACTCACAATCTTTCTCGTACTATAATGAATCTACTTTATTACAGTTGAACGCATGCTACAGAATGTCCATTTCTATTATATTGAAATTCGGTGCAAAATACCTTTTATTAAAATATAGCGTCTGCTTGTAAAGCAATATGCACTCTTACACGGAAAACAAAGAACCGTGCACCTGTGACATTGATTTAACATTTGGAGTGACAAAGAATTTCCTTAAAAAAAAAAGTGTTTATTAAACCACTTTTCCATTCCCTCTCTCTTTCATTTACAACAATAATTAGTATTTTTAAAATAATGGTACTTCATTGCCTTTCAGTGTAAATTTAACTGTGTACTTATCCTCTGAATCAAAAGCTTTTCCAACTTCAACTCAGAATCATATCTGTATATGCCATAGAAATCTGCTGGCCAGGAATGGAAGCAGTATCAGTTACATGGAATTACCTCTCTCACCTCCACTTCTTTGGACCCACGCTCGTCATCCATTGGCAGGGCTACACTTATATCAAGTTGCACTGTAAGATCTTTGCTTTTTGACTCTGCGCTGTGCTGCTAGACTGCTGCTGGGCAGCTGCTCCAGTGATGCACAGTAAAATGCAAGTTATAAAATGCTTAGGTAGGTGAAATAGACTTCTATTTTTGTTCTTTTATTATTTTTTCTCTTTTTTTTTCCCCTCTTTGTTGTCTTTTTTCTCTTTTTTTTCTGCTTTTTCTTTTTTCTTTTGTCTTTTAACTTTTTTTTTCCCTATTTTTTTCCCTTATTTCTCTTTTTCCCATTTTTCCTTTTTGTCCCCTTTTTCCTTTTTTTTTCCCTTTTTTTTCTTCTTCCTTTTTCCTTCTTTTTCTTTTCTTTTTCTTATTTCTTTTTTTACATTTTTCCCCCTCTTTTCTTTTTTCCCTTTTTTATTCCTTCTTTTTATTTTTTTTTCCTTTCTCTTCTATTTTTGTGAGATAATATTCTTTCACAGAGAGTGGAAAGGCATTTCTGTGGTACAGTTAACTGGAAGCTAACACATTAAAAACCAAACCAAACCAAACCACAACTAAAACAAACAAGCAGAAAAACCCCACACCAAAACCAGAAAAGATCAATCCTACACTTTCAGGTGAGTGTTGCAGGGCTTAAGCATGTTCATATTTTTTACTGTAATGCACAGTCATGTTATTTTGACACTTGCCAGCAGGGGCAGGGAGGTGATCATCCCTCTGTACTCAAGGGGGCTGCACCTCAAGTACTGTGTTGAGTTTTGGGCCCCTCACTACAAGAAAGACATCGAGGGCCTGGAACGTGTCCAGAGAAACAAAATTGGTGAGGGGTCTGGAGCACAAGTCTTATGAGGAGTGGCTGAGGGAGCTGGGATTGTTTAGTTTGGAGAAGAGGAGGCTCAGGGGAGACCTCATGGCACTCTACAACTTCCTGGAGGGAGGTTGTGAATAGGAGGGGGTCAGCCTCATCTCCCAGATAATTAATGATAGGACTTGAGGGAATGGCCACAAATTGCGCCAGGGGAGATTTAGATTGGATGTCAGGAAAAACTTTTTCTCCCAAGAGTGGTCAGGCACTGGAATGCCCTGCCCAGGAAGGTGGTGGGGTCACCGTCCCTGGCAGTGTTCAATAAGCTTCTGGATGAGGTGCTACAAGACATGATTTAGTAGCTTAGTGGGTAGTATTGGTGACAGGAGGATGGTTGGACTAGATGATCTTGTAGGTCCTTTCCAACCCTGCGATTCCATGATTCTATGATTGATTCTATCTCAACAGTGTCAGTGCTGTAGGGCCCGACCACCCACTCTGAGTCATATTCTACTAGTAAGCATAATAGGAAGATCAGATAGCTAAGGAGTGATAAAAATTAGCAACAAAGGCATCCTCTGAAATCTAATAAGAGCTACAGCTGCCTAGCAAGCAAGGGTAGGGAAGCAAGAGTATTTGCTTCCACAGCACCAGTCAGAAGGTGTAAAAGGAAAACTTAAGAGTGTAAACTGACGGCTGCTGACTCCGGGCTTTCAGCAGCCCAGCAGGTGCTGAGCTGAGCAGCTCACCGTACGGTAGAAGAGTACAGACAAGTGGAATGAACCAGAGAGCAAAAACTGCATGTAGACTGGGGTCTGAGAAAAGCCACCGTTGCAAAATTTTTCCAGTAAAATTGACATTAAAAGCAGCAGTAGTACAAAGCAGTCCTCCTTTTCCTAACGAGCAGAGAGCATATAAGACTACAGATCCCACACTGAACGTGAGAGGCCAGCAATGGTACTTGTAGTCAGTGATTAAGGACATATAAGCACCCAGATGGAGAAAAGCCAAATAGATGTTTATCTGCATGAACTAACAAAACATTTTTGAGACTGTGCCTAGCCACAATCTCCCAGTAATCCTGGAGGAATCATTTTATTTCTTTTTTCCCATCTCTGAATCAGAGTTTTGGCATGTCATACAAGGCTGGAGGTATGGCAGGGTGCAAGTGAAACATATATATATTACTTCAGGCCAGAAACACTATGACTGTGAGTAAATGTCATAGAACCCGTGATGGGTTGATGCTGACCAGAAGCTAAGCACCCCCACACCCACTTGCTAAATCCACCTTCTGTGCCCCAGAAAGACGGGGAGAGAATAAGAAGAGCAGCAGACAGAAAAGTTGTGTGTTTCAAGAGAGACAGTTTAATAAATTAAGGAAAGAGGGGGCACAAGCAGACAGATGTCCAGTCAGTCTGGAAGCCACTGGAAAGGGAAAATGTTTTATTGTTTAGCATGGCGCTATGTGGTACAAGGTGTCACTTTGGTCTCTCAGGTCAGCTGTGCTCCATCCCAGCTTCTTGCCCAGCCCCAGCCTACATACTCAGGGGCAGAGTGAGTAAAAGAGAAAGCTTTGATGTTGTGCAGATGCTGTTCAGCAGCAGCTGAAACATCAGTGTGTTATCAGCACTGTCTTAGTCACAAATCCAAACCAGAGGTTCATACAGGCTGCCGTGAAGAAAGTTAACTCCACTCCAAGTAGATCCAGTACAGAGTGATCCAGCTTGTCTCTGCGATGCTGATTCTGCTCCTTGCATACGGGTTAGCTCAGTCACGTTTCCAGCAAGATGGATATTCAAGTCTCAGGAAAGGTAGATGAGCTTCTTAGTTTTTTCTTTTTGGGCAGGCTCTTTGGGAACCACATGTGGCCTTCAGTCTTTGAAGAAGGTGACTGAAGATTATGGTGTGGAAAATAGCCTGGCAGTGCCTTATACTGAAAATATGTCCTGTTTCACCCTGAATTGTTGCTTCCTGGCACAGGTCAGGGTAAGTTAACTCTTGGTACCAATTTTCTCACAGACAACCTTGCCAAAATGATGTTATTAACAGGGCCATTTATTATTAGTCATATGTTCACTTCCTTTTGTGGGAATATCTGCAAAACTGCCTATGAACCAGACATCTCAGATTATCCCTGGCTTTCCTGGGGAAGGGGAAACTCTGCAGGCATCCCTGAATATACACACACATGGTTTCATCAGGGAGAGCACTGATCAGAGGATGGGGGGAGGTGAAAGAATCAACTCACACAGTAAGTTCACAGTGCAGATGTCTGCCTCCCAGCTGCTTGCATGGTAAGACAGGCTCAGAGATGCTCAAGATTAGCACATCACCACATGCATCCGGTACCTAGGGAATTAAAAGACAAACAAAAGGCCCCTTGGGTGTTTATCGGCTTTGCAGGCAGCCAATTTGTTATCGCTCTTTCCCTATTCCCACACTACTCTCCATCCTCTTCCCTCTGCTCTTCTACCCTTCTTAAAGAAGTAGACAAGGCATCTTACATAGCCACAATTAGAGACTTCACCCCGAGTCTGCACTGAATCAGAGCTATCACTCTTCTGCTGTCTCAGGCAGACTGGTCTGCCAGGAAAGGGAAAGAGAACGGTGCTGTTGGCTTAAATGAAAGTCCACTGTGGTTGACAATCTCTGTCTTGCACCATAAACATCTCAGTGACAAGTCTCTCTGTAAGACATCTATTTTCAAAGTATTTATAGAAGATTAGGAGAGCAAACACTTTATCTTAAAAAAACTTACCTTAAGAGCTTCTTGCCATCATGGCCATGGAGTTTTGTACCTCGGCATCTAACTATTAACTCCTTTTCTTCATTTTGTCAGTGTAAGTGTGGAAAAAAAAGCTGTTTTGCATACTACTTCTCCCTGCCTTCTCTATGCATAAAGGAAGCAAATGCTCTTGATGGCACATCATGACTCTTGTCTCTTCTACGGATCTAAACTTTTGCTTTTTTATCTATCAACATTGCAGACATGTACAGACTTGAGAATGGTTTCTCAAAAGTTAGCTAAGAAAGCTGAGGCAAGAAAAGCTCCTTTTTATGTCTGAAAAGAGCTTTTTTTCCATAATCAGTGACTACCAAGTGGATTTAGGCTTTATTCCTCTAAATACTTCTGCAAACATTTTAATTCTGCTCATCCACTTAAAATCATTCACACTTGTAAGAGCATGTAGGAACAGGACCTAACACTATAAACACTCACAGAAAATAAACAGATACTTTTTTGGTTGTTTTTTTTTTTTTTAATTACAAACCAAGGGTTCTGGGTGAAAATTAATGCTTGATATATAAAAAATTAATGCTTTAAATCTATCTTTTCTTTATCAAATGAAATTATTTGGTAATCAGGAAATGAACAAATAAAGATGCAAGGCAGTTCTCAACGGCCACAGACTTTTATTATTTGCTTGACTCACGTCACTCATTAGTTCTCAACTTTGACTCCTAAAATTTGAGAAAAATACCCCATCAGAACTGGCTTTGCACAGAAACATTTTCCATTCCCTTATGAAAAATCGGGTTTCTTATTTGCTTGAACACAAACATGTGTTGAAATACCACTCATTAGAAAACAAACCAAATAGCAACAACAAGAAACGATGCTAGTAGCTGTCATTTATGGATAATACGGATTGCATAGTGAAGCTTTAAAAGTAATGCATAGCCCTACCTCACCATGACTCTGAATACAAAACAGCTGCCTTCTAGGAGCCCATTTAAGCTTCCTTGAATTAAACAGGACAAGCAAGTGGCAAAACATAATGCTGAATTTCTTCTTCTATAATCAGTATATTAGGTAAGTTTAAATATGTAGTCATTTCAATTTTAATAATAATTAAAAAAATATTAAAAGTGTGGAAGCCTTACCACATTTTTTTTATATTTCTTAGGATTATACCCTTTACAAAATCTTTACTGCATTTTTAGTAGATATTATAGAAAGTCAACGCCTCTCTTCCAAAAGCATGTATTCATTATATAGTAGCTAATGACATAAAGAGTTTGTTGTGGATGTCAGGTTGGAAGAGCTACAGTGATAATAAGGAAGAAGGAATGTGTTGCATCTTCTGATGATTCATTTTGATTTTCTTTATTTGGGAGATTAACTAAATGCTTTTCTTGATGGATTACAAAGCATGGTGTAGGGGTATCATGCAGGTATCATGTTCCCTTTCTTACAGATGGGGACACTGTAGAACAGAGAATTAAAACCTACATCTGTACAGATAAACAAAATAATGCCCCAAACAGATACTTAAATTCAATTATTTATGGCAAAGGACAGACAGGTTCTAAACTTATCTCAGTCACAGTTCAGGAGTCAGCACAGACTTTGGACCATTACTCTGGAGATCACACATGTTCTGACAGTTGAAAGAGACATATAGTAAAGATATGGGATATTTTATTTGGTTTTCTTGGAAGAAAATTATCCTGGGCAGATTTAATTTCCTATTGAATATATAGCCCAAGTGATGTTCTTGACATCGCCACCAGATAGCCAGTACCAAGGCAAGGAAAGACAGCAAAGTGAAGGTCTTCTGAATCTCAGCCTAATGCACTGTCCTTGTGAATACAGCCCTTTTTTTTTTTCTAAAAAAAAGCTGTAAGTATTGACTCTCAGATATTAGTTGAAGAACACTGAAACACATTTTAAACTTTATTTTTATCTAAATAAATATTGGGTTTGTGGTATTTAAAAGATAGTCACTTGTGGAAAAAGACTGTTTCATACTACTAACAGCTTCAGCTTACTCAGAAGAAATGAACAAAGACTCAAAATAGCTTAAAAATAGCAGCGTTCTTCTATCCAATGTTTATGTTTATCACATAAATGGGCTCTAAGTTCTGGGTCAGGGTCTGGAGCTGGACTGGCTTAAATAAAAAATAAAGTGTGGACAGAACAGGGAACTAGAAATGTTTCTCTTTTTTTNTTGTATAAATACCTTTCACTTGGTCTGACTGAATTGCATCTTTTTTTTTTTTTTTTTTTTTTTTTTTAATATGTATGGAGCTATTAAATTACCCTGAGTTGATTACAGCAGCTGGAAACTTACTGCTTTCTTAGAGAAACAAATTGTTCTGTTGAAATTTTTGCTGTTAAAATGTTTCAGTCACTTTCCAGATACTAAGTAATATTTACAGTAGTATTTGAACTAAGACATGCCTGCTAATTTGTTTTTCATGAATACAAAGCTTATTAAAAAGGGGACTTAGGGCATTTCTTTTCTCCTTTAGATCATTAATTGTAAGTGCTTATGACATATAATATACTTTTGGTGGTGGTGTTACCCTTTCAGTACTCAGGGCACT
>VZTM01015213.1:0-23142 GCA_013400555.1 Jacana jacana | reverse complement strand
TACTAATTGTGTATGAGGCTGAATGCGACGATTAGATCCACGCTAGTTTTGCTTCCTATTGCATGGACTCCAGTTGCCGTGTGACTATGTTTAGTTGATTGAATTTACTGTATATCTTACATCTGAATTATTCTCATTTTCACACCAATGACAAAAAATATCCAGCTAAGTACCCTGAAAAGTTTATTTTGGAGTATCCAGAAAAAAATCTTGGTAGAAGATTTAAATTACTGTATTATATTGCAGGGATTTCACGGCATTTTTCCATCCATTTCCACTACCAATGCATTTGGTGTTTCTTGAAATATGTATTTTACTCTANCCCAACTAATGTAACTCAATTACTTCCACTACAGTGTCACAAAGTAGTACCACTGAATTATATACATATA
Organism: Jacana jacana; assembly: GCA_013400555.1. Classification (NCBI taxonomy): domain Eukaryota; kingdom Metazoa; phylum Chordata; class Aves; order Charadriiformes; family Jacanidae; genus Jacana; species Jacana jacana. The sequence goes on along the minus strand of VZTM01015213.1, from coordinate 22,750 downwards.
CTCATGTTTAATATGCACAAAGAATTCCAGCTAATCTAAAATAAATGGCATATTTCTAATAAAAGTGAATAGTTCAAGGATTTCATGCATAGACTATATAGTCCCTGATATCCTTCAAGAATAAAAACTAAATTTCTATTAATATCAGCCCAGAAGTTTTCCCTTATTCAGTTTAAATTAGCCTGTACAGGGGAAAATTTACAGTTGGCCCAGGGACATCCCCATATACCACAACATTTTCTGGGGCATAAAATAAAGTAATTGTGTACAGTTTTGTGAGATATAATTCTCTTTGCATTCTCACTTTCAGTAATTCATTGTTTTTAGCCTGCAGAAAAGAGAGATATAAGTTAAAGATAGTTTAGCTCATAGAAACAAAGGATACGTGTATTTGACTTCAAATATATATGCATCACACTCCATAGAACAAAAGTAGAGTGCAAGTCTATGCTAGATATAATATCAATGCAGAATGCTTATCCAAATCGGATAGAGTTTGCACAAAATAAAGCAGTGGTTCTTTTGTTTTGCAATTCAGAGATTAAGAAGAGTGAACTAAGGAAAATGTTCTTAATGCTCAGAAAATATAAATATATTGGGTGGGAAATACAGATTTCCTAAGTGGCAATTTTAGATGTTATACTGAAAGAGGGAAAATTCTGTTAAAAGTCAATGATTTTCTTAATATTCTTAAATATATTAGTAATGCTGAAAGTCACCACCTTCCAGATCTTGGCAGCGGTACCTGCAGCACTTGGGGTTTTTTTAATTTAAATCTTATAATGGGAATATTAAATTACAAGCTCAATGCTTTGTGTCTGTACCTTTAAAAAAAGATAGACATAATACTACTTGGTCTTTGGTCCTGCGGAATGTAAAACCTTGCTTGGCTCATAAAATGGTCCACTTTTTATGCAAAGCCTAAAAGAGAAAAGAGAATATTATCCTAAGTTGGTCAAGACATTGTTAAACATAATTTTGCTGGTTAAGGAAAATTCATATTAGAAAAAGACACTTAGAACAGTCTAAAATGGCAAGTGGCACATTATACTATTTGTTTCACCAAATAAACTCCAAATGTATGCAATCTGTAGGCTAAATTCTTCTCCACATCTTTTATGTCTTTTTTGACGATTTCTGTGGTTCCTTGTTTAATGTACCCAAAGGCATAGCCTTTAAAGCACACTATGAAAAGTATGGGAGCTCTGAAAAATAGAAGAAAATTACCATTTATTAAATATTTTTGGTAAAATAAATATGATAAACTGTCTTCATAAAGGTGGTCAAAAAGGGAATAATACGTGATTTTTGTTATTACTTCTTGAACATGTTGTTTGTTGAAATTCTCCCTTTATTTGGCTAGAGATGTACGTGTAATGAAAATAGCAAAGATTTTCTGTCAGCTGTTCAATGCCTCCCTCAGAACGATGGTTTCTTTGTGTCAATGACAATTTGAAAATTGTCCCTGACCTCCAAATCATCTCTGGGAATGATGGCATCAGTAGCATATTTGTGAGCTGCCAAAGACATGATAAGCAATCACTGCACACACCAAGAGAATTCCAAACAAACAGACCCCAAAATTTTGTCAAATGCAGCAAGGATTCAAGAAAGCTGAAGAGCTGTCCTTTTCCCTTCCTTTGGGGTAGGACTCACTCCTGTGCTCAGGTGCTGATGCCGTGAAATATCAGTCAGTGTTACATAGCGATTCCTATATTGTTTCAAGAAATCCATAAAAACAATGAACACAGGATAGATAATGCTGTTCTAAGCAGTAAGTCTGACCTCAGACAAAAAGAGGGCCAAGTGTGGGGTGAGTGACTAAACTAGAATATATTGTCTCCATCATCTATAGAATAGAGAGGTGTGTCTCATGAGATAAGAGGAACTGTTTAATTTTCCTCAGGAGAGCTTTTTTTGTCGTTTTTGAGATACTATTCTTTATGCTCAACAGGATAGCAGTAGTACAAATGCAGACAAATAGCTACAGCAATCTGTGCATAAAGAATGAGTTATCTAATTATCAAAAGGTTATGTGATGAATAATACTGCCATAACCAGCATGAATCTTATGCATTAAATGCTGTAACAATGGGTACGACATCTGCATATTTTTAAACTTACAACCTTTACGACCATGGTATTTGTCTTTTTGTAGCATAAACTCTTTTATTTAATGCACTGGCAGCTATTCCAAACTATAAACTCTACACAACTGAAGTGAAGTTGCAGCATGTGCTTTCTACTTGTCTGGTGTCTGTTTCCATATCTATGATTATTTCATATAACTCTCATTACTCTTAGAGAATTGAGACAATCTGATGCAGTGTCAGATTTTCTGTTACATAATCAGAGGAAGAAAGAAGTTGGAGAGAGGGGAAAGTTTAAAAAAGGGAGGGAAAGGGGAGGAAAGAAAGAAAGGAAAGAAAGAAAAATGTCGTAGAAAACCCAGCAAGTTCTAGCTTCACCACCACCACCATATTAAAGCTACCAGAAAATATGTTGAAGCTAAAGAGAAAAAGTGTTGTAGCAGCAGATGTGAATTCTGGAAGAAGAGGATAATAGGAGACAGTGGAGCTATGAACAGAAAGATATTTGGCAAAGCCACTCTCATCAAAAGACCACCTACCCTTCGTGGTATGTGTGCCGAGGAAGTGTTGCAGACATTTGACAGGCAGAGTGCTTTTAATTTTGGTCCAGGAGATATGCATGGGACTTGCAAAGCAAAAGAAGTTGACACTGAACCACATCAAGACCGAAACTGATGCTTAGCAAACCTCTGCTTGTTTCTGGAATCTGTAAGTCATCTGCTACGGTTATTAGACACCGTCTGGTGAAAAACAGTGGTACTAAACATACCACCAAATTCCTCACCTCCTCTTCCCTTTGCTACCCTAGTTAACTGGCTTCCTTCAAATCATTGGGAAGATGACATGAATAAGAGTCAAAAGGTTATGAGGGAAAGGGCACATTTAAACTTCAATTTTGTACGGAATGACAGACTACAGGAATTGTTCTTGTTTTTTTCAGAGTTCAATGATCAGATCACACTGAGCCAACTTTCTTCCCGGTAATGTACAACAGCAACACACAAGGATATTATGACCATTTTTATTTCTCACTCATAGATGTATAGTTCTCTATAGACACACAGAATCACAGCATGACAGACTGGTAGGGGCTGGAAGGGACCTCTGGAGATCATCTAATCCAACCCCTGGCCAAAGCAGAGTCACTCAGTGCAGGTTGGACAGGAGCACACCCAGGCAGGTTTTGAATGTCTCCAAAGACGGAGACTCCACACCCTCTCTGGGCAGCATGTTCCATTGCTCTGGAACCCTCAAGGTAAAGAAGTTCCTCCTCATGTTGAGGTGAAATTTCCTGTGTTCCATTTTGTGTCTCTTGCCCTTTGCTTTGTTGCTGAGCACCACTGTGAAGAGTCTGGTTCCATCCTCTTGACACCCTTCTTTTAGATATTGTTTCCCTGAATGACTTTGTTCTGAAAACGTATTTTTATACTATGTGATCTGCATTTAATTTCCAACAGAAAGTCAAAATCAAATTTGCTTTGTTGTCCCATAGGAGTCCAGCGAGGTCTGTGAGGTACTGAATTCACAGCTGTTGTAGGTAAAACCCCAGGCTGCGAGGCATGGTCCCACCAACACTTTTATTCTTGTGCAGACTGCCTCAGAGAGCAAGGCACAGTTTCTATATTCAGTAATTTTCCCTGCATGGGAGCAATGGAGGAGAGGTAAAAGGTACTATTTACCCTAGAAAATCATTACTTATTGTCTTTCATATGATTGTTTCCTGTAGTTAAAGCAAAATGCTATCTTTATCCTTCTGACATCATTTTCCGCCATTGTATGTGTTGAAGATTCTTGATAACTTGATTGTTGGTAGGAAGAAATAATACCTAGTGATTTTCTATGACCTTAAATTGAAGTGCAACATCATATGATTTTTATTAGGCTTTACTTGGCTAGCTGAGGTTGGTGTTAGGCTGATTAACTTCCAGATTTTGGACTAATAAAGAAGAGGGTAGAGATAACAACTTCAGATTTGAAAGCCCAGAGTCATCATCCCAGGCCTTTGAATCACGTGTCTTTTGCAGTGCACCCTAATTCTATATTCTGCTTAACATTAAAAAAAAATATATATTATTTTATTGGAATTGATACACACCACATCAGGTTATTGAGATGGTCATTTTAGGACACCGTTAGTGCATTCATTCTGGTTTATGTCAGATTATCCACAGTCCTGCCAGTGTCCAAGTTGAGGGATAAAGACGAAATGTAACCCTATTTTAAGGCTTTCAATAACTTAAAAAAAAAAAAAAAAAAAAAGACACAAAAGTAATCTGAAAGCTTTAAATACTTAAATAGCTCAAAATAAAAATCACTTCTCCAATTTATGCTCTCAAACTGCTCTCCATAAATAGTGGCTGAACACCTGGATGGTGTTCCCTACAGACCTCTCCTGGGAAAAAAAAAGCCTTACTGTTAATGGTGAAAAGGCAGAATAAAACTATACTGAGAAACAGTAATTAAAGAGATGCTTTTACCGGAACTTTGCAGCTTTTGTGGCTACTCAAATCACCTGCAGTGAGGTATGTCTGCTTCTATGGAAAGCCTTCCTTTTGATAATCTTTTCTGTAATATTGCTAAAAGCAAACTAACTCCTAGGTATGATCCACTAGACAAAGAATGAAAATCACCAGACTTAATTCTCCATTGTCTTGTACATTACACTGCCTTGTTTTTGAATCGTGTCTTTGTGTTTATTTTAATAGCAATGTAGAATAGAAGTAAATTGATTCCATTCTGATATAGCACTTTGTGCCCACTTCATCATTGCAATCAGTAATAAGGGCCTAAATCTGAAACTCTAGTGTCTGAAAGACTAGTGTCTTTCCTGAACTATACAGACATTTTAGTCTGGTATTATGTCAAGCTAACAAGCCTAATGAAAAGCAGCTTGGCTGAGCTACTGCATCTTACTAAAAACAGCTTCTAGATGTTTTATTCCAAGCTGACTAGATACTCATTCCAACTACCTTTCACTGGTATTAAGTACACTTTCCTAGTCTAGGAGTAATTTCACAAGAAATCAGTGCATGAATCACTGTAACAGTGTGTCTTATAGCTATGAAATTCCATTTTTTTTCTTTACAAAAAGACTCTACTTTTCAAACAAAAAATCATATAAAAGTATAACAAGTTAATTTGAATTTTAGTAAATCACAGCTGTAACATCTCTGATCTTCTATTAACATTCTTAGTAATAATTCTTTCAAAAAAATGTTGAAAGCTCTGCATAATCACCATATAAACTGATGTATCTGCAATTTCCTTTCAGAACTACAGGCACTGTGTTTATTTAACCTTCAATTTGACTTATAGCTGCTCCTATTCATCTTCAGTATAGTGCACCAGGTCTTTTATAGTTCTAGAGCAGCAGCATTCTGTGTGCCAAGCAGGGCACAACATCCTTGGTTTTATTTCCATCTTGCTGTGATAACCCTTCTCCTTGCAGAATTACTACCCTTATTTAGAGTCAAGGAAAAAAAATATATAAATGTAGTTCTTAAATATTTAATCTGCACCCTATTCTCACAATAAAAAAAAATGACTATTCTATCCCTTAATACTTTTTCACTTACATCACTGAAGATTATTTTAACTTTAACTGATTTTAACTGCACCAAGATTATGTTGTCTGTCTAAGAGTACCAGATGGACCTTGTTTTCCATCTTTATTTTCATTCTAGAAGCCTTCTTAATGCAGTAATTAATTCAACTGGTTCTTTAGCCCTCTTCTACAGCAGTTGTTCTTTTCCTTTCCTCGGATGACAGGTTTTGGTGTTTGTTTCTTTTATTACACAAATATATACTTAACATGATGGAAAAAAAATCTTTTTAATCAAATGTGTATTGGAGCTTTAATAATTTGTACGTTTCCCTCTGCCCCAGGCTCAACTTTCTTTCTAAACTCCATTAGATGATAAATTCATGAAAATACGGGCAACAAAATTAATTCTGTTAAAAACAACATTAGAAACATTTTATCATTCTTTAGAGAGCAAAGAAATGACTAAGGAAATGTGAGAAAACAAGGCTGTAAACAACACCACTTATGACAAAGAGCTTAATTACAACTAACAAGTTGAGAAATCACAGGAAGTGTCAAATGAAAAGGACTTCAGCACTTGAGGGAAAGAAGCTTTGGTCAGTCTTGACAGAGCTACAATAAAGAATAAACATATTAGCCTAAATTAATGGAGTCTAAATGGGGGCTATATAATAACGAGGCCAGAGTTATCTCAGGTGAGTAGGCATTCAAGCTTAGTGATTCCTGGTGAATGTGTTACTACTGATACCTAATAACAGACAGAGAAACCGATACAGGTGTCAACCCAGTCGTTCAAGACCACCTAAGATCAGCAAAGAAGGGAGCTGGTAGGTAAGTAGTTCTTTCTTTTTCAAAACAAAAGATCATCATGGAAGCATAAGTGATATTACAAACACTTATGAAGAGAAAAAAAGCAGTGAAGATGCCATCCCCTAAGCCATTGTTGAAAACAAATTATTTTGTTTTCCTCTGGATTTGGTCACCTCTGACAATGATATTTGCTAAATGTGGCCAGGATTCACTCAGGGAGCCAGGTCAGGAACAAAAGTAGATGGGGGGGGCGGCTGAAGACAAACTCCAGCAAACATTGGAAGTGGTCCAGCCAGGAGACAAGCTACCCACAGTGCAGAACAGAGGTCTCTGCAAGAAGCAGACAGAGATAGTGCTGGAGGCCAGCACTCCCACAGCATCTCTGGCACAGGGACTGGGGGCCCCAGGCTGGGCTGAGATGTGGTCTGGGGCCATGCGCAGTCTGTGACCCCAGGGAGTCTGGAAAGGGTTACTGAGGGCCGGTGGTGTCCTCAGCACCCTGAGTAAGAAAAGAAAGGACATGGTGAAATGGAGCATCAGATCAGTGACTGTAAATTAGAAATAGCTGGAAACAAAATGAATGATGGAAATGTCTACAGTGAGAAAGAGGTAGAGATAGCAGGGAACATACCCTTAGCAACACCAAGCGGAATTTTATTTTTATCGGGAGGAGACATTGAGCTGACCATTACGCTGATCCAAAGAACAAAAGTGTGATTTATCTTCCAGCAGCAAGGACATTTAGTGTGAATCTGAGGCTGAAAAATATTTTTAGGGGAAGTCCACAGTAAGTAACGAGGTGTCCTTCATGTCAAGGCAGATGCTGCTGCTCTATTCTCCAGTGAAATTATTCACGGGCAATAATGCTGAATAAAGGGTATCAAAATAAAGGGGTGGGGAGGTTTTCAATGACCTGAGTGGAAATCTTCATATCCCTAGAGAAGGTGGTAAAAGATGACAAGATACTAAAGATCCCAAGGCAATAAAAGACAGGATTCTGTTAAACTATCAGGAATGCACAATCACTGGTAAAAACGATGTTTTTTTTCATCTTACGCAGATTAAAATCAACACACAGACCTTCTGCAGACACTATTAGATTTCCCCTGGGATTTAACATGCTTTGTCCATTCTGTTCCTTTAATCGATCTAAATTAGGGCCACACCATCTTTTCATGGCATGGCTTCACACTACAGAGAGTGTCTAGCAATATTTCTCTTTTTTGTTAAGAGCATTGTTTTCATACGAAAACATAAGTCCTTTCCCTGGCCACCAAGGAAGTAAATAACAGAGCCTAGTTCTTTTCACATAGGATTTCTGATCAGTGTGAGTAAGAACGATATTATATTAGCATTTTCTTTTTTTTTTCCATACAAATTATACCATCATCTTCTGAAATTCAGCTCTGGAATCCTGATGAACAACGTCTTTGGATGGATTCATTACAGTAGACCAAAAGCAATGTTGCTCATTCTCTTTTCCAAGTGATCTCATGTTTTGTTTTTGTCTCACCAGTTTAGAAACTCATGGTGTAAACTTTCAGGTAAAAGTCATCCTTCAGTGTTGATAAAGGACACCTTTGTCAGCATACTTGAAACCTTTTACTTGGCTTCTCTAATGGGCTTCTTTAATGACTAAAGCTGAGAAATGCAATCTAGTTGTACAATGGTAGAGCATGAGCAGAAGTGCTCCATCTGTCTCTACTAATGATAGTTTTCAAGTGACAAAGGTGGTCATAGGAGAGATCTGTCCAATGCTACGTATTTGTCATGCCACTTGTGAGACAGGAATTTGTGCTCTGGCATTCATTACTGGCTAACAGGGAGGGCTTGATGGGTTTTCCCCATGAGGTTAATATTTGATTTTGCGGAGTTCTTCAGAGGCAAAGAGTCTGCATCCTTGTCTCTCTTGCTAAAAAAAAAAGGAGCTGTGTCAATTACAGTGAAAGTTATTCTGGGTGAAGAGACACAGAAAAGATGGAGAAGTAGCTCTGCTACTAGAAGTAGTTCTGCTGGTACTTACCAGGGCTGAGGTTGCTTCGTATCATATCATAGGAGCCTAGAAACAGCCTACATTGTTTGGATATGAGCATCCAAAATGCACATCAGCGCATACAGAAATTATTCATATGGCACAGAATAACCACATCAGAGCTAAATTTAAGTGCATAATTTTGGGAAATCATTTAATGATGCTTCAGATTTTCTACTCAAGATGGTTATGTGCCAATCAAGGAGCAAATAATTGCTCTCTAAAGCACTGAATGAGCCTCATTAGATCCAGAACATTCTATACATAATCACATGCTCAGATATTCTAACAAAAATTCATCAAATTGGGGTTGATATTTCCTGACTGGAAAACAACAAAATAAAGCAATTGGCTCAGATCTTTTCAGCAGGCTGTATCAAATAGGAATGTACATTACTTTCTTCTCCTGTCTGAGTGATGAAGGAGAAAAAAATCTGGTCCATAAGGATGAGAAAATAGTTCTGCAAGTGACTTACACTGTAATTCTAGTAATGATTTTCTCTGTTCTGCATCAGTCTACTTTGACATAGATTGTTTTTCTGCTTAACTTTTAATACCAAAGAAATAAATACAACTGGTAAGGTGCAAAATGCTCAGAATGTGCTAATAACAAAAATTGACTGTAACTATACTAAAGCCTTTGTGGAAACCAGTAATAAAGTTGTTTGTTTAACCTTTTCATGGATCAGCAATATCTGTATATAAGTATGCAGCTACTCTTAGATATTAATTTTCCTTTTCTGCAGTGGAATTGCTGAGAAAGTATTAGAAATAACAGTTTAAATAATTACATTTGAAGAGTGAAAATATGAAAAAAATTAGGATATACTATAAAGGAAGAGAGAGGAAAGACAAAGACTGCCAGGAAGAGCAGGTAGATAAAATTCAGGAATGCTGAAGTGGGCAGAGAGCAAAAAAGTGCTGGATATGGAGGAGCATGTGCACACATTAATTTTTGTTTGTTATTACTTTACTCAGATACACTCAGGACATTGTCTCCCGTTCTAAACCTTTTTTCAGGCAATATTCACCTCATTGTGGTGGCCAGACTTGCAGGTACACACCATAATTTTCAGTTAATGCCTCTTGGGTTTCCACTTCAGCTTTAGTCTCGTCGCTATTACTGCTTCTTAGCTGAACTCATGTTGTTCATATTTAATCGGATTCCATTTAGTTTAAATCACATGTATTTTCAAATTACATGGCTATCTTGCAATCCAAATTAAAAAAAAAAAAAAAAGAATTCTGAAATGGAGTTATGCCCAGGGCAAATGGAAAAAAGAGTCCTTCTAANGCAAATGGAGAAAAGAGTACTTCTAAACTGCGGGGGTTCAAATATTGCCTGCTCAACCACAAACCCCTTGTCTGATTTACTGACTGTATTTTAAGGTGGAGGAGGGGGAGAATGTGTCTTCTGTGTGGTTAGTCTTAAAGTGTTATCATACATTGGAAGTGACTGCTCGGGGAAGTGGCGGAATCACCATTGCTGGAGGTATTTAAGAGACGGGTAGATGTGGTGCTGAGGGACACGGGTTAGTGGTGGTTTTGGCAATGTTAGGTTGATGGTTGGACTCAATGATCTTAAAGGTCCCTTCCAACCCAGATGGTTCTATGATTATTTAAAACAGAAACGGAAGAAACAAATCAGGGATGCCTGCTGATCTTTGTTTCCATTATTTAATAGGAAACACCCCTCATCCTTTTCACTTTTATGAAATCCATATTTTATTCAAATTTGCCTTCCAGGTAGGAATACAGCCTAGTTATATAATTCCTATTTAGTAATCTGGTCAACTCCTGAAATAACCGAAGAAGATTACCAGTTCTTTCTGGGTAACCAGTGCACTGCAGCGACATTAAAAATAAACAACATACAGAAATTGATAACATTGCTCTTTTGAGTCTTTAAATTTAACATTTCTTTCAAAACCACCAATTGAAATTAACTGGTTCAGGACAGAATTGCTGCCAAGAGGAACATCCATTTATTCTAAATTAAATTTGGAATAGGTGAAGTGAAGGTCATAGTCTTACTTAGTAGAGCTAGTACAACATCTACCCGTGATTAACCTAACACTTGGTTCAAGTGCCACAGACATAAAGCCATTCCCTCTGGTCTTCTGCAAAGAACTTGGAGGATACTATTTAGCTGCAGAAGATAGCTGGTATGAAAATCACAAGACTAAAAACATAGAATTGTGGAGGGTATTAAGCAGAAAGAGGACAAAAAGTTCTATTGTTTTCCCTTAAAAATCATTCATATTTTATAGGAGTTGCCAAATCCAGTTGCCCAACAGAGGTGAGGCTGCCACAGGCCCCTTAGACACCCAAAAGACATCTTTATGAAGAACTATGATACAGTCAAGAGCCACAAGGTGCCTCTCCAACCAATATTAAAGGATCATTCTTCATGTTATAGCTTCTGTTTCAAAGGAATTAAATCAGAATTAAGTTGGTCCGTTACGTTTGATTAGTTATGTGGCATGTGACTGATGAAGTAAATATTTTAACAAAAAGCATGCTATGAAATAGTAAAATCATTAGTAACTGTGGTTCATTAGAAACAATTAGTTGTTGGAATAAAATAATTTGATCTTGAAGTTTAACATGATCAGCTTACAAAAGAGGATAAGACTTACAGTGTAATTTCTCTCCTACAGAATTTAAATAAAATCACATACTTCATTACTTTTTTTATCATATAGGAAAAAAAGTCTTTACTTAATGCTTACATGGACTCATGTCCAGAAAGGTAGTATATTACTGAAAAGACTTGTTAAGTGATCTCAATTTATAGTAGAATATGTACAGAAATCTTTGGAAGCTATATCCATTTATTTTGTTCGGTGTTATTATGAGAAATAATAATCATATACCTAAGTGACAGAAGTTTCACTACCAATTTGGTATGAAACTCATAAAGGGAGCTCATACATCAGATTTCACTAAAAAGTCTCCAAAGATTATGTCCCAATACTGAAGAAATACAGCAGCAAAGATGAAAAATTGTAATGTTTGTGAATATCAAGATGAATAATTCTATTCTTAGAACCTTTTCTATTTCTGTTTCACTTTTCTTTGGTGCTATAGTTTTCCAGGTATGCTTTAATATTTTTAAAAGGTAAGTTCTAAAATAAATTAATTTTAATTTTTCATTAAAATATATTGTTCGCTTTGTTCTGATGTTTTGGACTTTCTTTTAATTCACACTGACACCCATTGAACTTATAGCACCACTGAGATTTTCAGGATACTACTTACTTCAGAATACTGCATAACCAGCTGCTTTGACTTCTCATGGGAAGTAAAGTAGGCTGTCTTTGTTTTGTCCTGTGTTGTCTTCTATTTCTAAAAACATCAGCACAAAATTCCTCGGGTTCGGTAAATAAATCTGAATAGAAAACATATATGGTATTTCAAGTTTTAACAGCACAGGTGTTGAAAAATATTAGTGATTCCAAAGCCATGGTTCATAAGGCCATGATAAGTGGTTTATACACAGTATGTGTTGCCATTGTCACCATGGCTTTTATAAATTGTTGAGACTGGTGGCAGAAAGAAGTTGCAAGGGATTAGGAGGTAGGCAATCATGATTTCAGTAGGGGACGTTTTACTCTGTCAGTCACCCTTTACAATGAATAATTGGATGAAATTGACAATAAGATTACCGGTGCTTTGAAAAAAAAAGTCAGGTTAGGTTGTCATAACCCTGTCTGTTCTTGAAATTAATGAAGTCCAGATTTTGAAAACTATATAGTTATGCGCTGCCTCATCCAGCCTATGTACTGGTGGAGAGGGAAAAAACCCATGAAATTTACTGTAATTGAATTGTTTTCAGTAAATGGAAGAAAATGGCTGGAAGGCTCTGTAGAAACATAATGTTTGTTTTTTATACAGACAAGTGGGAAGAGTAGAAGTAAGGGCACATCAGCATGTTTGGGAGAATGTACAGCCTGAGGCATTGAACTGTTTCAGGTTTTCCTCTGTCCTTACCAATCACTTCTTGGCACTCACGAAATCCCATTCTCCTTCCAAAATTTCAGCAAACCTAGGACGATCAATTAGCCTTAATTCTAGCATAGACCACATACAGCCTTGTGTCCTCTAAACAAAAGAACATTGGTTTGGGGAATAATAAGAAATAGTTGCTACTGCATACTTCTACTATCTTCAAAACAACCTTCCAGTTCGATTTTTTTCTGGACATCCCTGGTCTTACATTCTGCAGAGCTTGTCTGAACTATATTGCTATGTCAATATGAGCATTGTCAGAAAGCAGCGATACAAATGAAATGCCTAAAAAGATCTTTAAACACTTTAAAATGCTGAGAAGTTAATGTGAAGAGGAAAGAAATGAACCAGGGTTTAGCTTTGGGATGCAGTGAAACTTCAAAGAAATTGGCGGGTTTAGCCAAAGGTATTTCACAGGTTTTAAAACCTCATAAAATACGTGCATCCAAGGTATCTGCCTTAGGTGATTAGATTAATAAAATTAAACATACCCATCCGTCAGAGAAACAGCCCTTGAAGCATCAACATGTATGTCCCACATTGCAGTTCTCACTCAGCCATCCATGAAAGAACGGAGGGTGGGGGAGAGGTGTCAGAACAGACAACCCACCAGCTCAAAAGATGATACTGGTTTTATTTTTATTGATGAGACAATGATGCTCATTTTTTTTCCACAGGCTAAGGGGCATCTTTCTCAAAGAGAAAGCGGCAGCTTAGCAGCTTATTCGGCAGCTGCAGACGGTGTGCTGTGTTCTGGCTCTGCCTCCCTCTGTCTCACGCAGGCACAGTTCAAGGTGTTCCAAGTGGAGCACATTGTACCGCCAGCCAGCCCACAGAAGCTCAGAAACTTGTCTTTTCCGATAAATGCGAATGGTATATTTTCGCCTTAATCCCTTCACTTGGATAACCAATCCGATACTTAATTACCTAGTCAGAACCAGGGTCCTAATTAGAGCCACCGAGAGCTATTCACACGTTGAACTTGAGCAAACAAGTCTCTCACTCTTTGCAAGTTCATTGCCATTAAGCCCAGCAGGTTTGCTCTTCACCACAAGACTTAGTTCAACCATTATGCTCCAGAGAAAGGAAAACCCTGAGAACACTAACACCGACACTACTGCACTCTACCAAGAGCCCACTGTGCTTTTCTCTCCTTTTCAATAAACTATTAAAAGACAAAGTGGAAAAAAAAAATCCCCAACCCCAAAACTGTAGCAGATCCAACCAGTGGTGAAATACTCGGACAGTTTTACAAAAAGGGTATTACTCAAAGAATGGAGGAGCTTTAGGAGGAAAAAAAACACAATAAAATAAAATTGTTGAAGCAATTGAACATAATAGGATGCTAATTAAAGAGGAATTATAGTGGAGATTTTATAATACTTCTAACACTGGCATTAATGTTGACTGCATCTGGGTTGGAAGAAGCACAAGGAGTGAAGGAATTGCCGGCAATTAGGAACCAGATAGTGCCACTCTCGGGGAGCAGCAGGTTTCTCTGTAAGCAGGTAATGCTCAAGGCAAGAAACAGAGTCAAACCCTACCCTAGATACCGCTCACGGTGATTGCTCAGCCACTGTCATGGCACGAGGTAGTTGGGAATAAATTATACAGTCAGCTCTCCAACTTGTAGGAGTCTTTAGAGTGTGACTAAAGCATGGGGTCTCAGTCTGAATGGATGTTTCCAGGGTCTAATTCTGGAATAGGCTTACCTTAAACTGCTCAATGCACTTTTAGGCAGCTGTGATAGCTTCTGAAATGCCCTAGAAAGGTTGGTTCCAGGTATGGCTCAAATTATATCATCAAAACTAACACGAACAGCAGTATGACTATATGCTAAAAAGATCACTCTCAATATAGAACAGTTCAATTAACAAAGAGATAATGCATGATAAATTTGGAAATGTTTTTAAATCTGTTGGGTTTTTTTAAATAGCTCATTTGAATCTTTTTTTAATCTTTTTTTTTTCCTTTTTCACTGACCTATGGAATATTTAAAAAGCTTCAAACAGAGCAAGTGTACTTTAGTTCTAGTCCAGTATGGTTAGTAGAAAAACATTCAGAAGCTAAATGGATGCTTTATTTTAATTAAAAAAATAAAAGTGTTTGGTGTTAGGAATGCAAGAGAATTTTTAGCCCGGAGCAAAGTATTGTGATTGGGTTGTGCATCTGGAAAAAAAAATGGAGTTGATGAAATTGAAAGCACTGAGTTTGCTGACACAACTGTAACAGTCTGTATAACACATAACCACAGTAATGTAAACATTGCCAAACACAATACCCAATAAAATATGGCACTACACATTAGAAACAAGAGAAACACTTCTTCTTTACCACTCAAAATACATTGATGTGGCAGACTCGGTGAAAAACCGCAGGAAACTGCTGAAATTGTACAGCTGCACATTTATGCATTTTTAAAATATGTTTTTTTTTGGCCCACGGTTGTCTGGTGTATGGCATCTAGTACATCACTCTAGGAGACCACTGGCTAAGTACTGTGATAAGCAGAAATTGAACACAGACTGAAGAGGAAGGCGTATTGCAAATCATATAATTACCCTGCCCCAGTGGTGTTTTCTGTCCTGAGGTTCTGCTTATTCCCGTGCTTCCAGGGTGGAACTCAGCTGCCTACTCCTACAACAGCAGAGACATAATGACTCCTGCTTCCCCAAAAGGGCTCACAATAAAGGAATTTAGAAAACACTAAGCAATCTGTACAATCAGCATGTGATTTCCTGAGGGGCTAAGAGGCAAGAAAGTCAAGGTTGTATTTTAATTCTGTTCTGATTCATTCTATTCTTAGTTTTCTATTATTACCTCTTCTTGAAAGAAAAAAGTGCTCACGTCGAACAGTCTAAAATAGGAACACTCCGTGCCTGTATTAGTATCTAAGATCATTTACAAAGAAAAATCATTATCTAAAAGTCTTTTTGAAGGTCCTGACCTTGGCTACCTTAACATGCAGACAACATATCATTTCAGGAATCTGCTCCTGCTTGCACCTACAGGAAGGGCTATTTCAGAAAGAAAAGTAAGGTACCCCTGTTTACAGGAGCCTAAGGATACTGCAATATTGAATACATGGATGTATGAAAGAGACTGCAAGCATCTGACTGCAGCAGTGGAAGGAGAGGTAGCAGCACAGCGTGATGAAGATCATAGAGGCAGATGGAGAGAGATGACTCCATGATGAATGTTTCAGAAGACTAAGGAGTGCAGATAGGTGTTGAGGTGTCTGGCCTACTCTTCTATCTAAATTTAGTGAGAGGAAAATCACCTGCAATACAGTCATGAGAGGGTCAAGTAGGAGATCAGCTTTTGGGGTGCTGTGACACAGTGTGGGAGTGTGTAGGCAGAACTCCTTCACTAAGGTATAGACAGACCTAATGAAAACGGCATCCTAGAAAGCTGGTGAGCAAAATCACGAGGTACATTACTGTTACAGGGATACATCTTCTTAGGAATGGCAGGTGTGAGGACAAGAAAGAAAGGTATACCATGTATCAAAGGTGTGTTTTTTCATAGGCCCATGGAAAGGAGTGAGGTTTTTCAGATTTCCTGTTTAACGATAGAAAAGGAAAATAAATATCGAGCTGAATTTACATGTTCCACATAGGCCAGAAGACAAGATGTTTTTTTGGAGTAGTTTAATATTCCTAAAAGTAAAGCCTCTGTAAAAAAATGAGATTACAGATGTCCAGGGACAGCTAATGAACAAAGCAGGATGACACAGTCAGTGCACAGAATATTTTGGGGCAGCTTTTCTTTTGGCAAGTAAAGGAAGCTCCTCAATCTTGTGTGAACTAACAAAAACGACAGAATGGGGGGGGCCGGGGGGGAAGCTACCTTCAGCAACTGAAATTGTGAAAGATTACAGAAAACCCACAGGAAGCAATATCAATATGAAGGTAAAAGAGCAGGAAAGTGATGGTGGAGGGGGAAGGCAGACTTCACCAGTTCCAGTACAGGAGATAGTCTACTGGGAAGAGAAAAAAGCTTAAAGGGCAAGGGAGTGCAGCGCTGCTGGGAGTTACTGAAAGAGAAGATATTTAATGCACAGTGGTAAGTTATACACAAGTGAAGCAAGGAATGGCAGAATACTAAGAAACTATTGTGGAGGCATCGGAATTTCTCCAGTGACCTGAAAATTCAAAAAGAATCAAACAAAACGTGGAAAGAAGATTACAGGTCTAAACGTGAATATAAAGGAACAGTTCAAGCCCCTTAGGGATAAGATCAGAAAAGCACAGGAACATAAAAGGAAACAAGATATGGTTCCCTAAACGCAGAAAGAGAAAATCAGATTGTAGGCTTGGTGCTTAACAGTAAAGGAGAGAAAATTAAGAAGGACTCAAAAAGGAATGAAATATTCAGTGGCAGCTGTGCTCTTTCTGAAAAAAAAAAAAAGAAACACAAAAGGCATCTGTAAAAATTCTGTGGATCTTAATGTATAACCTCAATCTGTTCCTGATCTTCAACTAGCCATAATTATCCTCTAAAACTTGCTTCATTCCAATGCATTAAAATATCTTTAATTTTGATTATAGTGGGGAAAAAAAAAGGCTCCAGCACACAAAAGAACTTCTGGGGACAGTGTCCAAAAGTTTGATACTTGTTCTTCTTGGTGCTGTTTTTGCTTCTGGTAAAACATGGGTAATAAACAGCAGGTGGTGATGGTTTATCCTATCTCAGTGTCCTAGACCGAGCTAGATGTTATATTGGGCACTTCTAGTCCTCTCTGCTAATGTGAATACCATAAAATATCTTCTGTGCAAATTTTCTGTTGTAGCATTTGCTGTCTTTTTGGCACTGCTTTATCTTCACTTTTCAGTGCTTGACAAAAACAAGAAAATTGGGGTGCAGGAGCAAAAATCATTTAAACCCCTCTCTTCTTATATAGTATAATGCTACAATGGTTACATGTAAAGCATATTCCTGTTTTCTTTATATGGCTGTGTAAAATAAGGTTTAACCATCAGTGACCAGAACAAAACAAGCCGTTTTGTATATCTTCTCACTGAAAAGTGTAAATATATTTTTAAATCACTCCGTAAGTCCTTATCAGACCGAAGAATCTGATGTACAAAGCAAGCACTCGGATTTGCTGTGAACTTACTTCAAACAGCATATTTGCCAGGGAAAACGGCAGGAAGGAGGAAGATTTCATCTCCGTTGGCAGGATTTTTAAGATTAGTGAAAGAGGCTCTGACTCTATAATGATTCTTGCATGGAAACACTAGGGGTTTATCTTTTTTTTTTTTTTTTTCCGCTCACCAGCTACATACTTAGAGGTTTAGAAAGTCAGATTGGCTGGAACGGCGTGTGGGTAAACCCCCAGCGGGACAGAAGCTGCAGAGGCGGGGAGGGAGCAGACCTGATTCCTCCTCATCACATAGCTGGGCAGAGGGAGCTTGCATCCCTGACCTTCACGATGCATGTCACCCACAGATGTTGTGTTACCGTCCATCCTGTTTCACACTCATTAATAGCTTCTTCTGATACCTTTTGATTTGCAAATTACAAGTATTTTACAGAGCCCTACTGTATTGCCTGAAAGCAGCATTCCTGTCTGACTGACAGGTCTACGGTTACACGAGATAAGTGTAACTTATCAATATCTACTAGCAAAAATTGCATTAAAAAATCCACCCTTCTGTGCCTTACTTTAAAAAACAAGAACAAAAAGTGGAAGGAAGTGATGTTTTGAATCTCTTCTCTTCTGGGGTTTTAATGTGAGGCTGGGATTGTGGCCTGTTCTTACCACAGCTTTCAAGGTGACCTCAAGAATAACTATCATAATATCTATCAGCCACTTTTATTCAGATAATTTACCCAGGCTGACATTTCTCTGTGCAATCAGAGCATTATTTTACGAGGACACTCTTAAACCCACCAGAAATCCCCCAAGATTTATGGCACATTATCAGACATTGATTTATTTTTCTCATCATTCTCTGCAACTGGATAAAACCGAGAATAATAATTTTAGACTGTATTTTACTACAGGATTAAAAGTTACTGTCTGTAGGCAAAGAAAATATACTTAAAATTGAGCATTCAAAAACCAGAGCGAGTTTATGCAAGGCAAATAGCCAATAGTTTATGTAAGGAAAATTTTGAGTCTGGAAGACATATAGTGCAGAATTCCCTTTGCTGCATGCCAGTTTGTAGACATGCATCTCCACGCTAAAGAAGTCTTCTGAAACCCCAGACAGTCCCTGCTGGTTGAGGATGACCAGCTAATTATTAATTGCTCCGTAGGACTTTTCTTTTTGCACTCCAGCAATGTGAAACCAGTGCAAATACAGCAGGCACCGTCCTGCTCCCCGACTAACTCTCCTCTACCTCTGACCAGCCCAGGTTGAGCTTTTGTCTCCCACGGGGAGGCATTGTATTGCTCTTCAGAAACGTACAGGAAGATAAAGGAATAACTATCCCTTGCAGTTCCTCAGCTGAGCAGCCCTGCTTTCTCCAGCATGCTGCTGCAGCGCTGCTCTATTTTTCAGAGCCAAGGACAGTTTGGTTCGATACATGGAGTGCCAGGCGTACAGCCATAAATCTGTACCCCGGGAGGGAGGGAAGCCATTAGTTTAACGCAGTGACAACGGGGAAAGAACACCTGTCATCTGCAAACGGAAAACCTTAGGTTATACTGGGAAACGAATCAGTGCCTATGTGTTGATTGCTTCTAAGCTTGCTGTGTGAGAGGTGCCTTCCCCATGCTACTGTCCCAAAGGACTTCCCTCCGACGTTTCTGCATATATGTCTCTTTTGGTATCCTTATTCCCAAATGTCTAATAATGAAATGTCCCCCCAAAAAGTCTATTCGAACAGCCTAAAGCCCACTTCTCAGATAATTCAATTTCTATGGAATGTTTTTTTTCTGACATTCTGTAAATATCAGGAATTCATAGCTATTTTGTGCTTTTTGTGATTTTTGTTTTCAACATTGGTGAGGCCTTCTTTTAGAAGACAAGTTGTTTTTCCAGCCCAAAAATGAAAACCGCTGGAAATGTTTTAAAACTATTATTCTGTTTAGTCAGAATGACTTTACTGGCTCAAGTTTTAATTACACCACTTTTATGCAGTATTTTTTCTATAAATAATTTCATGCATTCTAAATCTTAAATTTACCCTTTTTTCTTTTTTTTTTTCCAGTGGCAAAAAAAAAAATATTCAAACTGAAGATTTAATTTTCTTATTTGACATCACTTGATTTTTCCTCCCCCTCTTTTAAGTTCATTGTAAATTAGAGAAAAATAATACCCTGTATGAAATGTGTCACTTTTCAAGGCCTATAATTACTTCAGTAGCAGGATTTTTAGACCTACTCTTTAGTAGAAAATTAAATTCATAAGACCCTGACAAATCTTCAGAATAACAACCTTTTGTTGTAGATCAAGCTTTATCTTCTGGATCTTTAGATTCTAAGTAGTGAGAGATCCTGCTTGCTGGGCACAATCTACATCACTAGTTCCTACAAACAATGACTCTGTATCAATGTAAGTATCTCACAGGCATTAGTACATTCCTCCTTGAATTGATACATGAATGATAATTGATACAAGAATGAGCAACTGAAGGAGTATAATCTTGGCATCTCTCAAGTCAACTGCAACCTCCCAGGAGTCTTTTGTTGGAAAACACATGTTTCTTCAGTGCTACATTTTCTTTCAGTAAGTGCTACAATTACAGTTATGATCAATGCGGTTCGGCATCGTATTTCCTTAATTCCAGGACTTAAAAATAAACTAACAATAATAAAAGACTAATGAATACTCAAGTCCAGAAGATAAAAATAAAAGAAGTGATGATCAGATTTTGGGCAAAACCCTATTTGTCTTGGTATTCCAACACAAAGAGGACTTAACAGAACCTAAGTATGGGTTTGCCGTGAATTGCTCATGGAAACATTTTACAGGAAAATAAGTGGAACAGTCCCACGGTTTATGAGCCTCTTGCACTGAGCAAACATTGCAAGAACAATATTCTGATAATGTAAGTTTGTCTATGTAATGTTCTGCAAGGTTACTGTGACCTTCAGTTGTCATCTGCCATGCATTTGCCTTGCAAATTTGAATTATCTCTCATTTCCCTACTTCCCTCCTTTCCTGAATTACTTAGGTTTCCCTCTTTGTTTAATTTGCTTGTTGGACCAGATCCTCCCTTTTGTAAATTAATTATCCAGTTAAATGTAGGTTACTTTCATAGGAGCTATGATGTTATACTAGTTCTACAAATGATCAACAAGCAAATGAGCCTTCTATATCAGAAAAGGGGACTCAAAGGTTTTTAAAATTCTAAAATGTTACAAAAGGTGAGAAATTGTTATACGACCTTATTTAGAAAAATAGCACATCCTATTTTCATCCCATCTCAAGTCAACAACTTGTCTAATCAGTCACAAATGAGCTGTAGTATTTTACCTTAGTCTGTTATTTTACACGTCTGTTATCACCAGTCTCTTAAGACATCGTTATCTACAGCGATGGTAGCGTTCCATAAATAATTAGCATTAGGTTATTTTAAATCTGAAGGGAAATATAAACTAGAATTTGAAACATTAATGAGGGATTTATTGCATGTATCCACAAAAACCAACCAACCAAACACAAAAAACCCAACTAGATAAAAACAAGCCCCAAAATTTATTTTTTAATTAACGTGCTTTAGAAAATTGCAAAAACTTTATTATTAACATTTTGGTTGAAAGCTGTTTTGAAGTGGGTTTGGATGGCAGTTTGTAACAACTTCTGAGTTGTGCAGAAGTCTCACTAACTGTAGTATAAAGTTTTGGTAACTTTGCTTTAGAACAATTAATCACTGAGATGGAAAGAAACTAGTGCATCCATTGGCACACAGATAAATCACACATGATTTCTTTCTAATGTCTAGTCACCGAGAATAATAGAAAACACAGCTGGCAGGAACGCTAGGAGATTATCTACTCCATTTCTTTCCTCAAGGCAAAATCAAGTGCACCTTGCCTGTGCTTGACAGATACCGTCTAACATCCAGTTGTGGTGCTTCCACAGTTTCCCAAAGCAATATGGTCCTTAACAATAGAAAAGTCTTTGGAGGTATTTCAGGTTTAATCTGCCTTGCTTTAATTTACTTCTTGTCACACACATTCCAGATATGGAAAGCAGTTTATTCCTTTCCTCTCTACAGCAACCCTTTATATATATTTGAAGACCATTATCACATCTAACACGGTGCAAGCTTTTTCAGCACAGCTGGTTTTCCAGTGCTCAAAAATTGCAAGAGAAGTAAGCACAAGTCTACCCTCCGCTCCTAGGAACTGAACTCTGAGTGGAAACTGGGCTTGGAGGAACTTAGCTTTGGAAATCTGTTGCAGCACAAGAGAAAGGGAAACTTGAAATGGAGTTGGGAATAGTTTTCACGCACAGAAAACTGCATTATCCCCTTGTCACAATGAATATGGAGTGCCCAGTTAAAACATAACAATATAATATTTATGTGTCGCTCCAATGGGCTTTTGCAAGTTTTATGATGCAGTGAAAGATATAGCGTGTGTTTTGGAATGTATGTCAAACTTGGACAGATTTCCTCAAGAGTTATGTAACCTCAATCTCTAGCCAAACATCTATATACAAATGAAATTACTCATCGGTAATTGACTTCTCTGTTGCTGCTCATGGGTGTTCAGCTCCTTGTTTAAATCAGGAAAGTAGGAGTCAGGGCCTAGCTTTCCAGTGTACAATTTTCTTCACATGAGAGGAGCCTCTACCAACCTTATATCATCAAGGAGCAGGAGTCAGAATACATTTATTTAAAATTCACTGGCTTCTTTCAAAATTTTATTTGTATTTTCACGGTTTTATTTCTTGTTTTTTCTTTACTGTTTTGGTTTGCTTGGTCTGATTTTTTTTTTTACTTTACTAAGATTTCCTTAATCCCTTATAGAGTATTATGCATTCGCATCAGTGTTCTGTCACAGGGCTGTGTTGGAATACAAAATCATAACATGAATAAAAATTTGGATTTATATGCAGGGCTGGCCCATCTTTGTCACATCACGGAGGTCTAAAAGATTAGTCGTAAAAGAAACAATGGAACACCTGGGAACTTTGGTTTGCACAAATTGTTGTGTTTGTAAGCTATTTATTTAAGTATCTAAAAAGTAGCAGAAAAGTTTTGCTTTGAATTTCATTTTACTTTTTTAGACACAAAAGAGTGTAAAACTATCTTTCCACACTTCTTTTCTTATCTAGCGTTTTCTTTTCCTTTTCCTTTTCC